>JAWPHD010010674.1:0-91309 GCA_037043455.1 Cyrtodaria siliqua
CATATCCAAACTACTGTTTTATACCATTTCAGGCAATCCACCGTGTTATACCTATTCATATCCAAACTACTGTTTTATAACATTTCAGGCAATCCACCATGTTTCACCTATTCATATCCAAACTACTGTTTATAATATTTCAATCAATCCACCATGTTTCACCTATTCATATCCAAACTACTGTTTTATAACATTTCAGGCAATCCACCATGTTTCACCTATTCATATCCAAACTACTGTTTTATAACATTTCAGGCAATCCACCATGTTTCACCTATTCATATCCAAACTACTGTTTTATACCATTTCAGGCAATCCACCGTGTTATACCTATTCACATCCGAACTACTGTTTTATAACATTTCAGGCAATTCACCATGTTTCACCTATTCATATCCAACCTGCTATTGTATAACATTCAGGAATCCACCATGTTTCACCTATTCATAATTACTGTTTTATAATATTTCAGGCAATCCACTTTGTTACACCTATTCATATCCAAACTACTGTTTTATAACATTTCAGGCAATCCACTTTGTTACACCTATTCATATCCAAACTACTGTTTTGTAACATTTCAGGCAATTCACCATGTTTCACCTATTCATATCCAACCTGCTATTGTATAACATTTCAGGCAATCCACCATGTTTCACCTATTCATATCCAAATTACTGTTTTATAACATTTAAGGCAATCCACTTAGTTACACCTATTCATATCCAAACTACTGTTTTATAACATTTCAGGCAATTCACTTTGTTACACCTATTCATATCCAAACTACTGTTTTATAACATTTCAGGCAATCCACCATGTTTCACCTATTCATATCCAAACTACTGTTTTATAACATTTCAGGCAATCCACCATGTTTCACCTATTCATATCCAAACTACTGTTTTATACCATTTCAGGCAATCCACCGTGTTATACCTATTCACATCCGAACTACTGTTTTATAACATTTCAGGCAATTCACCATGTTTCACCTATTCATATCCAACCTGCTATTGTATAACATTTCAGGCAATCCACCATGTTTCACATATTCATATCCAAATTACTGTTTTATAAAATGTCAGGCAATCCACTTTGTTACACCTATTCATATCCAAACTACTGTTTTATAACATTTCAGGCAATCCACTCATCCAAACTACTGTTTTATAACATTTCAGGCAATTCACCATGTTTCACCTATTCATATTCAACCTGCTATTGTATAACATTTCAGGCAATCCACCATGTTTCACCTATTCATATCCAAATTACTGTTTTATAACATTTCAGGCAATCCACTTTGTTAAACCTATTCATATCCAAACTACTGTTTTATAACATTTCAGGCAATCCACTTTGTTACACCTATTCATATCCAAACTACTGTTTTATAACATTTCAGGCAATCCACCGTGTTATACCTATTCATATCCAACCTGCTATTGTATAACATTTCAGGCAATCCACCATGTTTCACCTATTCATATCCAAACTACTGTTTTATAACATTTCAATCAATCCACTTTGTTACACCTATTCATATCCAAACTACTGTTTTATAACATTTCAGGCAATCCACTTTGTTTATACACCTATTCATATCCAAACTACTGTTTTATAACATTTCAGGCAATCCACTGCAGAAGTATGATTCCCTGTCAAGACACACCAACAGTGAAATGTCCCTATACTGCCAAGGTTTGTACAGATGTTTATATACATATTGTACAAAAATGTTGAAAATAACAAAGATAGGAAGTTATTTGTTATACATTTATTTAAGACAAATATTAGCTTTTGAAGTTGTTATTGGTATCTTCTTTAAAAAGCATTTGTTTGCTTGGAAAATATGCCACGAAGAAAATCACTCGCTCTACATCAAAACTCACTCTTCATTATGAGAGGACAGTTAGATTTCTTTAAATTCCGGAAGTTCTTAATATCATGTTTAAATCCATTAGACTGACCATAATATTTCAGTTTGCTGTTTTCCTACCTACCCAAACAAATTTATAGCAATTATTAACATTATTTTTGTTGTTGTTGTTATCTTCAGTCTATTTTTCTTTAATTTCTTAAAGGGTTTTCTAACCTTGGCAACAACAAAAAAATCACCTACCTACCTACCTACCTAATTATGAAATCCTAGGTTGGGAAACAGGAAACAAATATTTTTAAGGATGATCTTAGAAGGTACAATTTCTAAAAAACACACAACCAATTCTCTTCTACAGGTGACGGCTCCGAGTGAAATCAAGATTTTAATGAGTGCTCTTCTGACAGGGTCGGTACCATGTTCAGCAGATGGCACTAAAACTGAGTACAGTTTCAGACAGAACATTGCCATGCCCAGCTATCTTATAGCCATAGTTGGGGGAGATCTTGTATCCAGGTAAAAGAACTTGAATAGAAATGCAGGAAATTAAACTCGGTTGATGTTAGGGCTATTCCTCTATCTTCTCTGTAATAGAAAACTCTATTTTCTGAAAATTAAGTTTTTTAAACTCTAATATGCATCTATGGGTGGGTGTCCAGTTTCAAAAGTGCCTTCCTGGGGTCCCATGTATGTATTAATGGTGTAGCCCTTAAACCAGCCAATGGATAAACATCCCTATTTTTTTTAGCACTTTCTCACTTTTTCTCTGCTTGATAGAAAAGCATTTTTTTGAAGTCCGTTGAGACCTGGACATATTGTCTAGCCCACTTCAGGATCTTGATTTTTTCATGACTTCGACATTCAAATGTATGAAGAATGTGCTTGGCTCAAAGTATTTCCTTTTTTTGCCAAATAAATCTTGTTTGTAGGATTGTAGCTGAAGCACATCCCCTAGGTTGAGATATAGTTTCAGTCCTGTAAATGGTAAATGTTTTCCATGGTGACTTACTGTGAGATGATGGGAATTTCCTGCCCTTATTACCACTGGAATCAATGGTATAGAAAGGGTTGTACATTCAGATATTCGGAGGTGATAAAGGGAAGTAATCCTATCACCTCATAGTCAGTGACCAATTGAATTGAATAGGGTTTTACAGCGCACCAACATGAAAAGGTTATACGGGTCCAACATTCCAGGCCCACCCTTCGTTTGTCTCGAGATGAAAAGATGCATAATGATCCTTGAACCTTCTCACCTGCAGATCTGCAGAGTTGCTGCAAATTCTGTTAACTTAAATCTTTCGCTGGTGCCACGATCATTGTTTTCTGCCACCACTCAGGTAGCACGTGAAACAATACAGTAATGATGATGAAGACCAGGGGATTTTATCCCTCTACCTGGATAAGCAGTGGCCCTATTCTTGCCTGGGAACCATACTGGCTTCGAGCGAATAGTTTTGTCTGCGCAAATATTTTTACTTATATGAAGTGACATTTGGATTAATATGCACAGTCTTGTTTGAATGCTATTCCAATAAAACATAGTGAGTTGCATCAACCTTCACACAAATGTTCTTCAGAGAAGGTGTGTCGCGTGCAAGAATCATGTCAGTGTCTCAAAGGTCATGGTCACAGTCGGAGGTCAAAGGTCAAAAAATCATAAAAAAAATGTCATGCCCTCAGCCATTACTTAGAAACTACTCAAGAGATTTGCATCAATCTTCACATAAATGTTCATCACATTGAGAAGGTGTATCGCGCTCAAGAATCATGTCCGTATCTCAAAGGTCAAGGTCACACTTGGAGGTCAAAGGTGAAACAATTCTTGTCTCCGCCATAACTTGAAAACTGCTGAAGTGAGTTGCGTCAATCTTCACACAAATGTTCATCACATTGACAAGGTGTGACCCACACAAGAATCATGTCAGTGCCTCAAAGGTCAAGGTCGTAGATGGAGGTCAGAGTTAATTTTTTGTGTCAGCCGTTAGTCAAAAATGAATTGCTTCTAACTTCACACAAATGTTCATCACAATGGGAAGGTATGTCTTGTGCAAGAATCATATTAGTGCCTCAAAGTTCAAGGTCACAGGCAGATGGTTTGCAGTGGGGGCATTCGTGTCCCATGGGCACATTTCTTGTTGTTCACACTGACTGCGGCATATTTCAGTATTTTGCAGTATCAAACATAAGCCCGGAGAAGTACAAGTTTTCACGACTTTGTCAAAAGGAAGGTGTTAAGTGGTGTGTTTGCACAATAATTGGATGGTTTTAATAAACAAGTTGTTTGACAGCTTGTTTGATATCATTTCAAAAGCATCAGCTTATTTCAAGTATCAGTTCTTTATTATAGTCAGTTGGAATGCATTTTAAGAAATAGAGCGAACGATCATATTGCATATTATCCAAATGGATACGAACCTTAAAAACGAAAGGCGATACACTCCATAATGTATTATAACACCCAAAATGTATGTAACAAAAACAATCGAAAAATACCACAGATTACTCCGAATGTTTTATTGAATACATAAACGAAAAGGATAAACTGCTTATGGTCAAATAGTTGACGAACATCCGGTGCAGTACAGCTCAAATCAGTACACCTGCTCTTTTGCAATGATGACTCGTCAGCTGTCTATAGTAAGCAAAAGCACCTTTGTTATATCGAATTTGTTATATTAACCAATTTGTTTTATGGATATAACGAACCTCAGTTATAGCGAAGTATTTGTTGAGGCCCCCCAGGAATTTGTTATAAGCAAGATTTACTGTACAGGGAAAAAATGCTCTTCATTTGTGAGAAAATGTGCAGGTCTTGTTTTTTTGTGGGAAAGATGACCGGTATGCTAAAACTGAAATTATTTTTTTACCCGACAGTCTCACAGAATGTGAACTATATATATTGACATTACCATTGTAGGGATATTGGCAAACGATGCAAGGTGTGGTCAGAGGCAGAGTTGGTTGACAAAGCAGCATTTGAATTTGCAGAGGTAGGAGTGTTAACCAGCATAGATGTTCTGATTTGTTTTCTCAATATTACAACTCTTCTTTAATATGGAATTGAAAGGATACATTTGAAACAAGGATACAATTCCACTATGCATGCATGAGGCCATGGGTTCAATCCCCGGCAGAGTTATACCAAACACTTCATATAAATGGTACTGGTAGCTCCCTTGCTTGACGCTTAGCATATAAAGGGTAGTTCTAGGACTGGTGGCCCAGTGTCGGTATAATGTTGCTGGGTGGGGTATCAAGTCATATGTCTACGGCATGGTATTCCAGTGTGGCAGGACTATAAAGTTGAGCATAGAGCTCACTCCTACAAGTAGACGTTGTCGTGAATTGACAAAGATTGTTAAAAGCGACATTAAACCCAATATATATATATTTATCTGCCCCATGTGTAACGTCAGAATTTCCAGCATTAAATGCTGATATCCTTTTACAGTATGCAAGACATTACTTCTCAATGCCACATTCAAATTTACATGTACAGTGTTTGTGTCATTTCAGACGGAGACCATGTTGCAGACTGCTGAAGAGTTACTCGGCCCCTACGTGTGGGGACACTATGATCTGCTGGTACTGCCGCCATCTTTTCCATTTGGAGGCATGGAAAATCCTTGTCTCACATTCGTAACACCCACTTTACTGGTAAGTTTATAGCCATACAAACAAAACTAAAGAAAACGATCCTCATTCTTATGACTCATCTCAAGTAAGAGTAGGTGCCTGCTTCAATGCAGAATACTATTTTCGTAACTTTTTCCATTTTCTGAATCGCTAATTGCCTAACTGCCTTAATCATTTGCCTAAAGAAACGCTAGCAGCTTCATGCAACATTTGAGAAAATAATGAATTAAATGGGTTTTTTTCACAAAATTTAATAAATATAAACTGTGTAAGATCAAGGTTTTAGATTTTACCTTTCTGGATATCAGTTATTTCAAAGAAAATAGAAAGTGATTACAAATCTGTAACATTTTAATTTTAAAAAGGCCATGGTATGAAGATTGCCATGTATCCCATAATGCCATGTAATAAGTCCCAGTTACCAACACCTCAGTACAAGGTAGCATCCTCGTTAGTTCAGTAGATAAGGTCTTGAACTTTAGATCTACATACCTTGGTAGTTCAGTGGACAAGGCCTTGAGTATTAAATCTACATACCTCTGTCCTGCTTGAGTTTGTATGGACCTTGGTAGTTCAGTGGACAAGGCCTTGAGTATTAAATCTACATACCTCTATCCTGCTTGAGTTTGTATGGACCTTGGTAGTTCAGTGGACAAAGCCTTGAGTATTAAATCTACATACCTCTGTCCTGCGTGGGTTTGTATGGACCTTGGTAGTTCAGTCGATAAGACCTTGAGTATTAAATCTACATACCTCTGTCCTGCGTGGGTTTGAATGGACCTTGGTAGTTCAGTGGACAAGGCCATGAGTATTAAATCTACATACCTCTGTCCTGCGTGGGTTTGTATGGACCTTGGTAGTTCAGTGGATAAGACCTTGAGTATTAGATCTACACACCTCTGCCCTGCGTGGGTTTGTATGGACCTTGGTAGTGCAGTAGATAAGGTCTTGAACAATAGATCTACATACCCCAGCCCTGCATTGTATGGACCTGGTAGCTCAGTGGTGTGTGGTGACCTCAGTGGCCCAGTGGATAAGACCTTGAGTATTAGATCTACACACCTCTGCCCTGCGTGGGTTTGTATGGACCTTGGTAGTGCAGTAGATAAGGCATTTGAACTGTAGATCTACATACCCCTGCCCTGCATTGTATGGACCTTGGTAGTTCAGTAGATAAGGCCTTTAGCTTAAGATCTACATACCTCTGTCCTGCGTGGGTTTGTATGGACCTTGGTAGTGCAGTAGATAAGGCCTTGAACTGTAGATCTACATACCTCTGTCCTGCGTGGGTTTGTATGGACCGTGGTAGTGCAATAGATAAGGCCTTGAACAATAGATCTACATACCCCAGCCCTGTGTTGTATGCACCTTGGTAGTTCAGTAGATAAGGCCTTGAACAATAGATCTACATACCCCAGCCCTGCATTGTATGGACATGGTAGCTCAGTGGTAGGGCTACACACCTCTGCCCTGCATGGGTTTGTGGTGGCCTCAGTAGCCCAGTGGATAAGGTCTTGAGTTTTACCTCTGGAAAACTTCATCCTTCATCCCATCTTATCTCTCACATTATGTGTTAATGGAAAATAAAACCCCATTTCATTTGTAATATACATTTTTGCATTATGAAAGGTTAGAGATCGGTCTCTCAAATGTATGTTCTTGCAGTATTTAAGGTTGGAGATGTTGTGGCACAAGAGATAATAAACAGTTTTACACTATTCAAGGCTAGAGACTGGTCACTATAATGCACAGTTTTACACTATTTAAGGCTGGAGACAGGTCGCTGGCAGATGTTGTGGCACATGAGATATCTCACAGCTGGACAGGTAACCTGGTCACCAACAAAACATTTGAGGATTTCTGGTAAATATGCAGAAATATTGACTAACATTTAGTGGTTAGCTTTTGAATGATTAGATGATCGATTTTGAATGATTAACTAAATACAGGTATGGTTCAAAATCTACAGTTAATATTTTTTATTTTTTGGAAATAGTAGTTTCAAATTCTGGTCTTGTTGGCCAGTTCGGAGTTATTTCCCTTTTTTGGATCTGGATGTAGTACCAGTAATATTTTTTGGTTTCCTGTTTATGCTGTAAAAATATGCTTTCATGTATCAAACCAAATTTATTAAACTTTAAACTTATAGGTGGTTTGTATTTATGGCATGCTACTAACACTGTCTGTCTGGATTCTTACTCTGCACTGGATTATACAGCTCTGCTGAGATTAAAACAGTTCATTATCTGTCTATGGCCGAAAGATGGGGATTTCTCAATGAAAGGAAATTCATAATCACTAAATATTAATTACTAACTTCGAACACAAAAAACTTAATGTGTAACTTTGAGTCGTGAAGTCAGTAAAGTGTTGAGAATGTCATTTGCCGAGAATGTTCAACAGTATGAAACATTTCGTTTGAAATCATACACAAATTCATTAAAAATGAAATAAATACATTAACTGCTAGAATCGATTATGAAGTAATCCTTCACTCAGTGGTAGGCCTTTTTTTGTTTTTTTAACTTACTTGCATCAGCTTGTTCTTGAAAAGAACCACATGAAGGATTTACATATAATCAAAACCAGCAGTTAAATAATCTCTTTATACTGTCAAATAGCATCAAAGTGTGAAAATAAATATTTTATACACTTAACACAATGTTTAGCACAATCATGTTTTCTGTATGAAGTACATAATTATTTCAAGTAATAAGGAAAAAAATCCTAGTACCAGTGTCAACCCAAAGCGAGATATTTCCGTCTTGCAGAAGAGCAACCTTGGTATCCAAAGCAAAACAAAGAGCTTGCGGATATACGAATGAGGTCCGTCAGTCTGTCTCAAAAACCATTTAGATATCTTCTTGACACTTTATACATATGTCTTAGTGGTGATGACTATGGTTGTGTGATGCTTTTTGATATATGAAAACTGCTTTACACAGTAACCCATTAATATATTGTTTGCTATATACAACTAATGTTAAAAATGTATGGCATTTCCATGGAAACAAGATCAGAATACATTTGTCATTTTGTTTGTTTCTAGAATATAACACCAAACCATTAAAATATTTTTGTGAAACTAGTCAAACTATAATATGGTGGTAACGTTTGATATATAAAACATTTTTATATGAACGTAGGGACATATTATGTTATGGGATTGTCCGTCTGTCCATCTGTCAGTTAACTTTTACCTGACAACTGATTATGGCTAATAACTTCCAAGGTATAAGGTCTACAACAATAAAACTGTTAACATCTTCAGCATGATCCAATGAATACATCTGATAAAAGCCCATAACTCTCTGGTTCATATTGGTTAATTATTCCCCTTTGAAAAAAGGTTTGAGCTGGAACTTAACCTTTCCTTTTACAACTGAGTGTGGCTAATAACCTTCAAAGTATTAGGTGTACAACAATAAAACCTTGCACACATCTTCAACATGATCCAGTAAATACATCTTATAAAGGCCCATAACTCTGATTCATATATTTTGAATTAAATGTTTAACCTGCACTTCAGCTTGCCAACGATGGGCGGTGGTGCTATTGTTATATTAAATATGGTGTGCATTACCATCGGAACGTGATTGCAATTTGTTAAAATATTTGTTCCTACAGCGTTACTCTAAAATCGTTCAAACATTCTTCATGAAAGTCCCCACCACCAAATGGTTAGGGGGCATATAGCGTTAGCCATGTCCGTCTATCCGTACGTCCCGAAAAGTTTGTGTGTCTTTCTCCTCCCACAGTTTTCAGCTGATTGTTTCGAAACTTTACGGGATGCTTACCTAGGATGTCAAGATGATTTGGCATCAAAATCCACATTGTATTAACAGAGTTACGGCCTTTTTACGTCAGATTTTACTTTTTTCAATGGGGGCATCCGTGTCCCATGGACACATTTATAGTTCTTTTATCTAAAAAATAACAAGACAGTGGTAGTGGTGGTGGTGGTTCATATCAGTGACTATATCGTTTTGTTGTAATTTGTAATTATGCATTCCCATAGGTTAAATGAAGGCAACACAGTGTTTGTGGAAAGGAAAATTGCTTCACGATTGAAAGGAGGCGAAACTTTCCGTCAGTTTCTGTCATTGGGTGGATGGAATACTCTAAAAGAAACTGTAAGTGAATACCCGTTATAGGGAAATTGCAATTGAACAATCTTTTTGCAGCGCAATATCCATTACATAGGGAGCTTGCAACTTAACCTGGGCTTGCAACTTAACATTTATTTAGCAGTGGAAATTTCAGACTAAGTAAAATTATTATTTTGATTCTGGTTTCAAAAAATAAAAATAAGATGCTCCTACTTTTATCAACCTTTTATTATACAAATATTTTATACATATATCTTATACATAGATCTTATATCTTATACAGATATCTTATATCTTATACAGAGGTCTTATATCTTAAACAGATATCTTATATCTTATGCAGATATCTTGTAACTAATTATACTTGGTCCGAAGTTTGTGTTGCTTGGCTAAAAGGATGTCCCATCTCAGTTTTTGTAGCAGTCTCGTGTACATCCATGTATTGTTTATTTCTGCAATAGGTTAAATGAAGGAACTACCGAATTTTTAGATAGAAATATTGTGTCACGTTTGAAATGTGGAGAGATATTATTGATATTGATAGTACCCATGGTGAAGGAACAACAACCCCTATTGATTTTGGGGTTAGTAGGTCAATGGTCAGTGTGACCTGATAAAAAAAACACTTCTCATACTGTAACTTGTAAACTTAGACCTACAATCTTGAAACTATAAAATAGTAAAATAGAACTCACAGAGAGTTATGAGTCATGGTGCACCATGACTCCCAATTGATCTAATTGATCCCTGGGTCAAGATCATGGTGACCCAGTCATGACAAACACTTTCCCTTCTGTTATTCATAAACTATACCTACAATCTTGAAACTTAAAAGAATGAGCTATTTATTTTGCGGTCGATAGGTCAAAGGTCATTTGATTCAAATGCTTTCTAGTAAAAATGTGCAAACAGGCTTATAATGCCTCATTAGACAGGGCTGTAGTTGTTTCATATATTTTTTTGTGTGTATGTGTTTGTATGTTGAAATAGATGTTGTGATAGAGAGCCTGATGGAATATTAATTTATATTATCAATGACACCATCATAAAAAACATTTACTTAAAGGGGTTGATGCGCTATTTTCAAGCAAGGTTTATTTTAAAGGGCTCTTTAAAACTTGAAAAAAGCTGAAAGAAATATCAGAATGTCATGAAAAATAAAGGAGTTTAATATGACCTATTGAAAATTAGCAAAGAAACAGAAATGGAAACGGCCAACTTTGAACGATGACGTCATCGCGCCTTTTTACCGTATTTGGAATAGTGACAAAATGTCTTTTAGAGCAAAGAAAATCACTGCAAATGAAAAATAAGATTAAAATTTATACATTTTACATCTGTATATTTAGTTTTTAATCAATTTGCAGTGATTTTTTTGGCTTTAAAATGTGTTTTGTCTATTTGCCATTTATAGTAAAAAGGCGCGATGATGTCATCATTCCAAGATGGCCGCCTCCATTTAAGTTCTGTGCAAATTTTCAATCGGTCATATCTTTTTTATTTTTCATGGCATTTTGATATTTCTTTCAGCGTTTTTCGAGTTTTTCAGAGCCCTTTTAAATAAATCAAAAAATGTACATCAACCCCTTTAATTTCTAATGTGTATCTACTTGCAGGTAGATGTATTAGGAGCAGAAAACCCTTACACCAGGCTCATTCCAGATCTTAAAGGGGTAGACCCAGATGATGCATTTTCAAGTATTCCGTATGAAAAAGGTCACGCCTTCCTGTTTTATCTCGAGGCACTTCTAGGAGGACCAGGTTGTTATTATATTGAAATAAACTTGACTTACTTATAAACATCTTAAACTATCCTACTAATATAAATATGTATAACAAAATAATTATAGATTATTGTATGGCAAATTTCATGTCTGTCCCCATTCCTGTATCTGCACCAGCCATTTTGTTTAAATTGCGTCGATAGCAACACCGTTGTTACCATGAGTGCATGAAGGGCCGATACGGGACAGGATATGGATTTTAATCTAAAAATGAACAAAATTCGTATCCTGCCTTCGGAGCAAAATATAGGAATGGATTTTTTTCCGAAAATCACAGCCATATCCAACATTACATGGTCCCGCCTTTGTTCCATTAAGCGATGGGGAAAGCTTATATCAGCAGGATTTTATAACGGATATTTTGACAATAAAACACGTCTAAAACATTTTTACTGAAAAAATGTGATAACCTGTTCAAAATTACCTATTGTTTTAAGTTTACAATATGCAAACTTTAAGCCGAAATTAAAGTTTTATTTCATACCCTGCCAATCCCGTTTTCACTTCTTGGAGAAGGGGTTGGATGGGGTATGAAAGGTAATACTCGGACCCTGTAATGAAATGGGCAGAAATGTCCATATCTTTAGAAAGTATGCGCTAATGACAAACAAGACAAAAGTTCCTTACTAGCAGAACCTGCTTTATTGTCATCTTATCAAAGCAAAGTTAATTAATTAATTGACTGGAGATTATACGAATCTTGCATAGATATCTGGTACCCTTAATCCATTCTCTTTCTAACTTTGACATTGACATACACCTGGGGGTAAGATAGAATGAGGATATCCATATCTGGTATGCAAGAAATGTACTACTCAGAGTTTGCTAAGCACCAAGATTTCAGTTCGACATTCTACAGTGGCTGGTTTTAATTAAATTAATTTTGTTTTACTATTTCTTTATGTGAAATTCATTAGTTTATTGTCAAAAATTGATTAGAAAACAATTTTCTTGTGTGTTGTTGCATATCATCTTATAAAAATACAGTTTTGTGCGGTATTTGGGTTGAGAGATGGAACAGGTTTGGTGCTTAGCAACCTTTGAGTAGTAAATTTTACATGCAAAGCAGTTTAAAATTGAGGGGTTACCGGAAATGGTCCATGTTAGTACTGGTCCCAAGATGGTATGGGTACATGGTGGGGGTTTGTACCAGGCAAGTTAAGAAGTCCCTTGCAAGAAAATGTTCCTGTCAGAAACTGGTTTTAACAGGATTTGTTCTTTAGCAGGTACTCATCCTTTACAGGTATTTGCCCAAGGTGAGTACTGGTCTCCGACTGGTACTGGTCCCTGGCGAGTACTTGTGTCAGGCTGGAAGTGCTCCATTGGAGATTACACACATGCATAATGGTAGGAACTAATCAGATTTATTCTGTAGTAGTTTCGTATAATATTTTTCGTAATATTTATAATATGGTTTTAAAAAACGGTGCCTAACCCTTTTGTGGGGTTCGAACCATCACCCTGATCCAGCACTGATCCCTGGCAGTAACTTCATCAGTATGTACTGTTCTCAAGTGAGTACAGGTCCTAAACACAAACTAGTCTTGGCATGTTCTGTGTATAGTTACTGTAAAAGTTATTATTAATGCATGATATCTATTTTAATTGTATCTATTTTAATTGCAGACATATTTGAGCCGTTCATGAGGGCTTACATAGACAAGTTCAAGTACAAGTCTATCGCAACCCAGGACTGGAAAGATTTCCTCATGTCGTATTTCCATGAACAGGTTTGTACATGTAACAATGTGTGCCAGTAGTCTTGACCGCAGACAGGTCATCCATATATGTATTAACACAACTGATACCAGTTTTTGGCCTGCAGTAATCTCCTGCACAAACTGTATCCATGCATGTCTTACTTGGGACAGCCTGAACAAACTGTATCCATACATGTCTTACTTGGGACAGCCTGCACAAACTGTATCCATGCTGCTTGCATGTATTACTTAGGACAGCCTGCACAAACTATCCATGCATGTCTTACTTGAGACAGTCTGCACAAACTGTATCCATACATGTCTTACTTGGGACAGCCTGAACAAACTGTATCCATACATGTCTTACTTGGGACAGCCTGCACAAACTGTATCCATGCTGCTTGCATGTTTTACTTAGGACAGCCTGCACAAACTGTATCCATACATGTATTACTTAGGACAGCCTGCACACACTATATCCATGCATATATTACTTAGGACAGCATGTACACACTGTATCCATGCATGTCTTACCTGGGACAGCCTGCACAAACTGTATCCATGCTGTTTGCATGTATTACTTGGGACAGCCTGCACAAACTGTATCCATACATGTCTTACCTGGGACAGCCTGCACAAACTGTATCCATGCTGTTTGCATGTATTACTTGGGACAGCCTGCACAAACTGTATCCATACATGTCTTACCTGGGACAGCCTGCACAAACTGTATCCATGCTGTTTGCATGTATTACTTGGGACAGCCTGCACAAACTGTATCCATACATGTCTTACCTGGGACAGCCTGCACAAACTGTATCCATGCTGTTTGCATGTATTACTTGGGACAGCCTGCACAAACTGTATCCATGTATGTCTTACCTGGGACAGCCTGCACACACTGTATCCATGCATATATTACTTAGGACAGCATGTACACACTGTATCCATGCATGTCTTACCTGGGACAGCCTGCACAAACTGTATCCATGCTGTTTGCATGTATTACTTGGGACAGCCTGCACAAACTGTATCCATACATGTCTTACCTGGGACAGCCTGCACAAACTGTATCCATGCTGTTTGCATGTATTACTTGGGACAATCTGCACAAACTGTATCCATACATGTCTTACCTGGGACAGCCTGCACAAACTGTATCCATGCTGTTTGCATGTATTACTTGGGACAGCCTGCACAAACTGTATCCATACATGTCTTACCTGGGACAGCCTGCACAAACTGTATTCATGCTGTTTGCATGTATTACTTGGGACAGCCTGCACAAACTGTATCCATACATGTCTTACCTGGGACAGCCTGCACAAACTGTATCCATGCTGTTTGCATGTATTACTTGGGACAGCCTGCACAAACTGTATCCATACATGTCTTACCTGGGACAGCCTGCACAAACTGTATCCATGCTGTTTGCATGTATTACTTGGGACAGCCTGCACAAACTGTATCCATGCATGTATTACTTGGGACAGCCTGCACAAACTGTATCCATGCATGTCTTACTTGGGACAGCCTGCACAAACTGTATCCATGCTGCTTGCATGTATTACTAAGGACAGCCTGCACAAACTGTATCCATGCATGTATTACCTGGGACAGCCTGCACAAACTGTATCCATACATGATTTACCTGGGACAGCCTGCACAAACTGTATCCATGCTGCTTGCATGTATTACTTAGGACAGCCCGCACAAACTGTATCCATGTATGTCTTACCTGGGACAGCCTGCACAAACTGTATCCATACATGTCTTACCTGGGACAGCCTGCACAAACTGTATCCATGCTGTTTGCATGTATTACTTGGGACAGCCTGCACAAACTGTATCCATGTATGTCTTACCTGGGACAGCCTGCACAATCAGTATCCATACATGTCTTACTTGGGACAGCCTGCACAAACTGTACCCATGCTGCTTGCATGTATTACTAAGGACAGCCTGCACAAACTGTATCCATGCATGTATTACCTGGGACAGCCTGCACAAACTGTATCCATACATGATTTACCTGGGACAGCCTGCACAAACTGTATCCATGCATATATTACTTAGGACAGCATGTACACACTGTATCCATGCATGTCTTACCTGGGACAGCCTGCACAAACTGTATCCATGCTGTTTGCATGTATTACTTGGGACAGCCTGCACAAACTGTATCCATACATGTCTTACCTGGGACAGCCTGCACAAACTGTATCCATGCTGTTTGCATGTATTACTTGGGACAGCCTGCACAAACTGTATCCATACATGTCTTACCTGGGACAGCCTGCACAAACTGTATCCATGCTGTTTGCATGTATTACTTGGGACAGCCTGCACAAACTGTATCCATACATGTCTTACCTGGGACAGCCTGCACACACTATATCCATGCATATATTACTTAGGACAGCATGTACACACTGTATCCATGCATGTCTTACCTGGGACAGCCTGCACAAACTGTATCCATGCTGTTTGCATGTATTACTTGGGACAGCCTGCACAAACTGTATCCATACATGTCTTACCTGGGACAGCCTGCACAAACTGTATCCATGCTGTTTGCATGTATTACTTGGGACAGCCTGCACAAACTGTATCCATGCATGTATTACCTGGGACAGCCTGCACACACTATATCCATGCATATATTACTTAGGACAGCATGTACACACTGTATCCATGCATGTCTTACCTGGGACAGCCTGCACAAACTGTATCCATGCTGTTTGCATGTATTACTTGGGACAGCCTGCACAAACTGTATCCATACATGTCTTACCTGGGACAGCCTGCACAAACTGTATCCATGCTGTTTGCATGTATTACTTGGGACAGCCTGCACAAACTGTATCCATACATGTCTTACCTGGGACAGCCTGCACAAACTGTATCCATGCTGTTTGCATGTATTACTTGGGACAGCCTGCACAAACTGTATCCATACATGTCTTACCTGGGACAGCCTGCACAAACTGTATCCATGCTGTTTGCATGTATTACTTGGGACAGCCTGCACAAACTGTATCCATACATGTCTTACCTGGGACAGCCTGCACAAACTGTATCCATGCTGTTTGCATGTATTACTTGGGACAGCCTGCACAAACTGTATCCATGCATGTATTACTTGGGACAGCCTGCACAAACTGTATCCATGCATGTATTACTTGGGACAGCCTGCACAAACTGTATCCATGCATGTCTTACTTGGGACAGCCTGCACAAACTGTATCCATGCTGCTTGCATGTATTACTAAGGACAGCCTGCACAAACTGTATCCATGCATGTATTACCTGGGACAGCCTGCACAAACTGTATCCATACATGATTTACCTGGGACAGCCTGCACAAACTGTATCCATGCTGCTTGCATGTATTACTTAGGACAGCCCGCACAAACTGTATCCATGTATGTCTTACCTGGGACAGCCTGCACAAACTGTATCCATACATGTCTTACCTGGGACAGCCTGCACAAACTGTATCCATGCTGTTTGCATGTATTACTTGGGACAGCCTGCACAAACTGTATCCATGTATGTCTTACCTGGGACAGCCTGCACAATCAGTATCCATACATGTCTTACTTGGGACAGCCTGCACAAACTGTACCCATGCTGCTTGCATGTATTACTAAGGACAGCCTGCACAAACTGTATCCATGCATGTATTACCTGGGACAGCCTGCACAAACTGTATCCATACATGATTTACCTGGGACAGCCTGCACAAACTGTATCCATGCTGCTTGCATGTATTACTTAGGACAGCCCGCACAAACTGTATCCATGTATGTCTTACCTGGGACAGCCTGCACAAACTGTATCCATGCTGTTTGCATGTATTACTTGGGACAGCCTGCACAAACTGTATCCATGTATGTCTTACCTGGGACAGCCTGCACAATCAGTATCCATACATGTCTTACTTGGGACAGCCTGCACAAACTGTACCCATGCTGCTTGCATGTATTACTAAGGACAGCCTGCACAAACTGTATCCATGCATGTATTACCTGGGACAGCCTGCACAAACTGTATCCATACATGATTTACCTGGGACAGCCTGCACAAACTGTATCCATGCTGCTTGCATGTATTACTTAGGACAGCCGCACAAACTGTATCCATGTATGTCTTACCTGGGACAGCCTGCACAAACTGTATCCATGCTGCTTGCATGTATTACTTAGGACAGCCTGCACAAACTGTATCCATACATGTCTTACCTGGGACAGCCTGCACAAACTGTATCCATGCTGCTTGCATGTATTACTTTGGACAGCCTGCACAAACTGTATCCATGTATGTCTTACCTGGGACAGCCTGCACAAACTGTATCCATGCTGCTTGCATGTATTACTTAGGACAGCCTGCACAAACTGTATCCATACATGTATTACTTAGGACAGCCTGCACACACTGTATCCATGCATATATTACTTAGGACAGCATGTACACACTATCCATGCATATATTACTTAGGACAGCATGTACAAACTGTATCATGCATGTGTTCCTTTTCTCAGGCTGCACACAATGTATGCATGCATGTATTACTTAGGACAGCCTGTACAAACTGTATCCATTCATGTGTTACTTGTCTCAGCCTGTACAAACTGTATCCATGCTTGTGTTACTTATCTCAGCCTGTACACACTGTTTACATGCTTGTGTTACTTGTCTCAGCCTGTACAAACTGTATCCATGCTTGTGTTACTTGTCTCAGCCTGTACAAACTGTATCCATGCAAGTGTTACTTGTCTCAGCCTGTACAAACTGTATCCATGCTTGTGTTACTTGTCTCAGCCTGTACAAACTGTATCCATGCTTGTGTTACTTGTCTCAGCCTGTACAAACTGTATCCATGCTTGAGTTACTTGTCTCAGCCTGTACAAACTGTATCCATGCTTGTGTTACTTGTCTCAGCCTGTACAAACTGTATCCATTCATGTGTTACTTGTCTCAGCCTGTACAAACTGTATCCATTCATGTGTTACTTGTCTCAGCCTGTACAAACTGGATCCATGCTTGTGTTACCTGCCTCAGCCTGTACAGACTGGATCAGGCATGTGTTACTTGTCTCAGGCTGCAGACACTGTATTCATGCACGTGTTACTTGTCTCAGCCTGTACAAACTGTATCCATGCTTGTGTTACTTGTCTCAGCCTGTACAAACTGTATCCATGCAAGTGTTACTTGTCTCAGCCTGTACAAACTGTATCCATGCTTGTGTTACTTGTCTCAGCCTGTACAAACTGTATCCATGCTTGTGTTACTTGTCTCAGCCTGTACAAACTGTATCCATGCTTGAGTTACTTGTCTCAGCCTGTACAAACTGTATCCATGCTTGTGTTACTTGTCTCAGCCTGTACAAACTGTATCCATGCTTGTGTTACTTGCTTAGCCTGTACAAACTGTATTCATGCTTGTGTTACTTGTCTCAGCCTGTACAAACTGTATCCATGCTTGTGTTACTTGTCTCAGCCTGTACAAACTGTATCCATGCATGTGTTACTTGTCTCAGCCTGTACAAACTGTATCCATTCATGTGTTACTTGTCTCAGCCTGTACAAACTGTATCCATTCATGTGTTACTTGTCTCAGCCTGTACAAACTGGATCCATGCTTGTGTTACCTGCCTCAGCCTGTACAGACTGGATCAGGCATGTGTTACTTGTCTCAGCCTGCAGACACTGTATCCATGCACGTGTTACTTGTCTCAGCCTGTACAAACTGTATCCATGCTTGTGTTACTTGTCTCAGCCTGTACAAACTGTATCCATGCACGTGTTACTTGTCTCAGCCTGTACAAACTGTATCCATGCTTGTGTTACTTGTCTCAGGCTGCACACACTGTATCAATGCATATTCTACCTGATAATTTGTTTTCCTTGTTACCATTAACAGAATTTGAAGTGTCATAAAAAAACATACTTAATCTCTTCCACAAGCAAAGGACCTTAAATTTCAATTTCAATTGGTCATCAAAGCATATCCTCACCAGTGGGGTTTTCCCCATGTTCTCAGGTTTTCACCTACATTGACACTGAGGCTCTATATATAGAATCTTACATTAGTGCCTGTTTAATATTGCATTTATTAAACGATTTGGATAAAATTAAATGATGTGAGGCTGTGCCGAGCATATCAATTTTACCCAAAGCGTTTAATCAATTCAATTTAAATAGACATGAATATGAGATTCTATTTATCACATAACTCTGGAAAAGCCTCATAAGAAACATTTATTAGTGTAACTGCCTATATATAATGTTGTCGTAAGAAAACATTGTATGTTTTTAAGGTGACATCGTATGTTGACTTGGTTTTTCTCCTTACGATGCCAAACAATGAAACTACCTCATCGATTTCCATAATTAGTTATTTAAACGGTTACGAAAATCGACGAGACAATTCTGATGTACTCCGAGATGAACAGCAAATACCTAACGTTGATTTGGCCTTCATTTGCATATTTATTTCACTAGTGTAATATGATAAATATATCATTGCTTTATTACAATCCCACACCGCAAGTTATTTGATAAATGCTGCGATGCTTGTTTCGTCATTGATGCGAAATAAATAAAGTTTATAATGTATTACATGAAATGAAGAAATAAAATGTTTTCAATATTTCTTTGAATTTATAACTTAGTGAAATCTAATACAAAAGAAAGCCGCAGCCGTCCTGTTAAAGAACATGGCTTACCACATGTCATATATTTAATATGGTTTATCAGGGCCTCCTCTGGGATTCGCAAATTGAGCCAAATGATACAAAATAATAAAAGTGGCGATAAAAAAATAACTTTGGCGAAAGAAATATCCAATGTCAGTCAGTAGTGTTGTGTATTACTTTCCAATCTCATCAGACCCCTTAATTTTCCCCTGTATAATCGCTTAATAACTCTGCCAAAATTAGCACCTCTTATTTCCAAGTCCAGAAGGCAACACTTGTCCATGATGAGGTGTGAAATACACACATTTGGTGTATACATTAGGCTTTAATTATAACTGACAGGATAAAATAAACCAGTGATCAGTATAATTCTAGATACGATTTTGTACTTGTATACATGTACACTGTTTATTTCCAAACTGAAACATTTCCGGATTAATAAGTTTTATTTTTATATAAAAAATTGAGTAATAAAAAAAATTAAAAAAATTATGACTATAATTATTACTAACTGCTTTATTCATGGGCCATGCTTCATTTACAAATACATAAAAATAATTTCGAAAATATTATCTGCTATCTTTGAGCCAATTTTGTCTCCAATGTCTCCAATTTGGCTCCAACTTTTACCATTTGGCAAAATTGGTGGCGAAAGGAAAAAAATGGCCAGAGGAAGCCCTGGAACTTTATACATGACCTGTTCTGCTAACAGTCAATATTACGTGAGATGCAAATCTGAGTTCAAAATTCATTATCAGTATTTATGTCTCATTAAAAAGTGTAACGTGTTGTTTGCACCAACAACAAAATCAAGGAAAATTAACAACCTCTGAACAAATACTCTTTCACAATATCTTGTACAAAAACCTTAACTTAGAGAAGTTGAAAGTTTGTGACCTTTCATGAGATGATATGAACCATGCATATTGCAGGTAGAGAAGGGTGTGTTAGACGGTGTTGATTGGAATGGCTGGTTCTATGGACTCGGTATGCCACCCATAAAACCAACGTAAGTATTTACTCAGGAACGCTTGATCTTATATGTACGGTTCTCTTGATTCTTTTATAAAGTATTTTTTACTGAACGTGCATTAATCATTATCCCACTACTTATATATAATGGACTGCTCTTTCTTTGAATAAGACCATTCCATTTATGTGACAAAGGGGGTGTTTTGGGGGAAATGACTGATCAGCAGCTGGACATTGTAAACCCTGATCAGCCTGCGAGTTCTGGGTTTACAATGGACGCAAAAGCTATTATAGTCGTGCTTTGCGGGTTAAGAGTTAATAGTATATTTTAATATTAGTGACAAAATTCCTTTTCTTTGACCAATATGACACGATTCGGGGACTGAGAGGACCATTGGAAAGTGATACATACTTGTTACTATTTTTAGTGTGAAATTTAAAAAAAAAAGGTGTAAATGATCAATGAGTTATTTCGGAGTAATATTGAAATTGAGATAATTTAATTGGTTTGGTATAATCTTTTAAGTTATCAACTTATTCTAATACGGACCTAAATTATACCTTTATTGAAGATAATTAGAGGAACATAATATTATATAACATAATAATTATGGACTTGAGATTTGGTCAGTATGTGTTTCTATTGTCCTTTTTTTTGTTCAAAGGTCAAACTTCCTCCATAGGTAATGATCATGTCCACTCAGTAATGAATTAAAATTATTATATCTCCTCCACTTTGTGGAGAGGAGTAACATATTGTTTTTGTGCTGTCTGTCGTCTGTATGTCACAAAGTTTGGCCAGACTAGTTCTCCTGAACCTCTGGCTGGATTTCAAGGAGAGTTTGCAAGGATGATCAGTTGTGCATATCGTTGCAGTGTTCTAGTTGAATGATTTTTAGTGGAGTTGTGGCCCTTTAAAGGTTTTAATACAGTCACACACTTTTTCTGGACTATTTCTACTGAACCCCTGGCCGGATTTCAACAAAACTTGGCAGGGATGGTCAGTACCAACTCTAATTGCGCATATCATTGTTGTGGTCCGGTTAAATAGTTTTTGGCGGAGTTCTGGCCCTTTCCCAGTGGGGGAGATATCTGTTTTTACTAAAAACAACCTTTAATTAGTGTTAGTATAATTAGTATCTTAACAATGCAATGTGTTGCATGCTAAAGTAAGTTCATAATTTGAAGCCAAAATTGTATTGGATGCTTTTTTGTATATAGGCAATGTTTCGTTCTGATTTGTAACTTCGGAACCAATGGAGATAATTTAATTATATTTTATACAATTATCAACAAACAGTATGTAGTGCACTTACACCAGGTCACAGGTCAAGGTCATAATTTAGGGACAAAAGTTAGTTTACTTTGGGAAGGGTATCTGGCCCTCTTATTAGTTTTTAAAAAGAAACAAGGAATACAAACAGCATTTTATGTAATAGGACACATACTAGCTATATTGACTTTGAGAACTAAATTGCAATTAAATGACTGAAGGCAGTTGGGTTTCCTTTTAATATGCATTTCATTTGCACTTTGATGATGGTCTGACATGCCGTGAACAGAACACTCACCAGCCTGTTGACATAAATGGCTATGCAAAATGCAGTATACTGGACCACCATTCTAGTTGGTTTGTTTGTATGGTGTTTTACGTCAATTTCAACACATGTAAGGTTATATATGACGGTCGATTTTTTTGTGGTGGAAGCAGACCACCCACTTTTCCTAGGTAGAACCAGTACTGTACACCTCCCGCCATCCGTAAGAGTCAACACTGCCTCACTTACAAGTCCAGCTCCCAGTGGGATTCAAACCCGCATTCGGTCACGGGAGACACTGGACCAGCATTCTACACAACCATACTACCCCGAATACACTAAACAACCTCATATTTTCCTAATAGAATGTTATTTTGAGTTTGTAAGATTGATTTTGTTTTATTGAATTACAGGTATGACACAACAATGGCTGAAGCATGTGAGGTTTTAGCTAAGAAATGGGTAGACTGTGCTGACGAAGGTCTTGGGCAGTTTACATATACAGATATTGAATCATTCCTTCCCGTACAAGTCATGCAGTTCCTATCTGCCTTCCTTAATGAAGTAAGTATAATGATTGGCAAATGTAAGTATTGAATTGTTTTTAAGAGCTAATTAACACTTTAGGACTATTCCATTAAAACGTACATGGGACCCCGGGAAGGCAGTTTTGAAATTGAACATCCTACCATAGATGCAAAATTGAGTTTAGAGAACCAAATTACGGAAAATAGGGTTCACCCATAGATGTTGATTAATTGTCTTTCTGGGGTCCTGGGTATATTTTAAGGGAATAGTCGTTGGTTATGTAAAGTTGTTCCAAGAGAGAGAGAGAGGACACAGAAATCATCCAAATTTTACCTTGAGATAGATTCTTTTTTACATGCCTGGAGGGTAGACTAGTACATGTGACCACCAGGGTAATGAACCCTTCCAGTAGAGAGTCACTGGGAGTTAGTGAATTTCTCAAGGTCACTTGCGCAATGTTCATTGATGGCATCTCAGTTTAGTCACACAAGTCTGTTGCTGTTTTCACATCATTTACACATTCTGTTACACCAATCTGGTCCAATTTCTGCATTCTGTCATATTGTTATACCCCGCTTTCACAAGTGAAGTGGGGGCTATATAGGAATCACGTTTTCCATAATGTCTCGTCGCGTAACACTTTTTTATCCTGTCGTGTCACGTCCCATCAAGTAACACATTTTTATTACTAGCATTGCTCAAACAGCTCAAACAGTTTTGAATGGGTTTTTCTCAAACTTCATATACTCATAACAACTGATGACCTTGTGTCCCTCTACATCACCCATGGTTGATTGCCTAATTCATTACAGAATTATGTCCAGTTGTTTGACTTGAATTACAAAAGCGGGCGAATTCATCACCTTCAGTGATAGTTCTAATTATGTCTAGCTACAAGATATATTTTGACTCAAAACAACCTGAACTTTAACACAATATAGACCAGCTCAGTAAAGCTTTTACACTTTTACTCCCTTTAGTATTCTGTAAATACTCTAAATCTTCCATTTTCAGAGTCCATTGTCTCATGCCAAAATCAACAGCATGGGTGACGTGTACAAGTTTAAACATGTGCAGAATTCAGAAATTCGCTTCAGGTGAGATATAACAGTTTGGAGTTAGTTGTGCAGCCTAAATAAAAGTAAGCATGGCAGACACATAGGGATCAAATTCTATAACATCTTTGACATTCGTCTTGTCATTCATACATTGAAGTCTTCCGTAACATTATTGTGGTTATCATACTGTGTTCAAACTTGGTACCAGGTTAGCTTTCACTAAACTACTGGCCATATCACAAGAGGGCTGGCGTGGCGCAGTCGGTAGCGCGGCGGATTTGTCACCGGAGGCCCCGGGTTCAATCTTCCGCAGTGCCACTGAGTTTCGTCGGTGTGTTCTTGGGCAAGACACTTTCCCTTAGCCTCGCCCGTCTGTTGGGGACGTAAACCGGGCGGTCCCGTGTATCGGTCTATCCTCCGAGCACGTTAAAGAACCATAGGAATCTATTCGATAATAAGAGTAGGGCACGGTTCCCAGATTCCTATGTATCCTTCCCCTCCATCCGGGGTGGCTCTAAATAACCTTTACTGTGTTGATGAGTCATTAAACAACATTCAATTCATATATCACAAGATCACCTTATGTAATAGCACTCTCAAAGTTTAAAACAACACGGAGGGATCCGGGATCGCCCTATTCTTGCATATCAGATAAGAATATCTGCATTTTACATGATTGCTGGAAAATCTGATCTTACGCACGGGGGCAGAAAAAAGTCACACCTGTCAATAACACAATTTTGACTAACAGTTGCATGATGTCATGTGGTAAATAACATACAAAATGATAGTTGACGACGTCATCACATAGCGCACAAAGCGTCTTGTGTCTACAGCTACAGGTTCTGTGTTACTGCTGTGTACTATTAAAGTTTGTATTCTGTACTTCCAGGTGGTTGAGGGTGTGTATTCGGGCGAGATATAGTGACGCCATACAAGCATCATTAACATTCGTTACAGAACAGGGCAGAATGAAGTTTGTCAGACCCATATACAGGTACAGCTGAGTTATTTCTACACACCCAATGTCTGAGGATAGGATATCTTCTTCTCACACATTTCATACAGATTTGATTCTTAAAGTAATTATGATAAAAAAACTAGTTTTCTGAGTCTAATATGCATTATTATCTAGTACATAGTGCAGCAACCTTTCTTAGGTATTGGTTCCCCTCTTTTTGTGACGCCTTTTCGAACAAAATGCGATACATAGGGATCACTTTGTTGTCCGTCCGTCAGTCGATCTTGTCAGTATGTCACGAAAACTTAACGTTGGCTATAACTTTCTCATTTCTTGATATTTCTTCTTCAAACTTTCAAGATATACTCATCATGACAACATCGACATGACATTACTAAAATATACAGGTCAAGGTCACACTGAAGGTCATTATATGTACTAAAATATACAGGTCAAGGTCACACTGAAGGTCATTATATGGGTTAAATACTCATTTCTTTCCTCACAAAAACCTAGTCAGGCTAGTTTGTCAAGGTCAGTTTTCAGGGTCCAAAAACCTTGTTATACTGACAAAGTGCTGACAGGCGACACACGTGTTCCACGGAACACCCATCTAGTTTTATTCTGGTAATTTACACAGTCAACCCAATCATTACCCCATTTCTGACTTAAGTTTATAATGATGTCACCCACTCAGACACGTACCATGAAGAGTGATTTGTATAAGCTATGTGGGTTTTTTATATTTTTTGTATTTAATGACTGCACCACGTGTTTAGCTTATAGGACAGGGACAAACTTTTAATCCACTGTTGGGATAAAATTTGTGTGCTCATCTCCCTCATCTATCTCCTCTTCATTTTCTACAGAAAACTTAAATTTTGAAAGAATAACTACAAAAAAATGTGAATAGTCTCACACAGGAAAGAATTGAAACAAATAGAGAAATGAGAATCCTCCACTTGAGCTTGCCTGTCCCAAATAATGTAGCCTACAAATAAGGTATCCATGATTATTATTGCAGAGATTTGTATGAGTGGGAGGCGTCTAAGAAGGCTGCCATTGCCAACTTTCAGGCCCACAAAGCCCAGATGCACTCCACCACTGCGTCGGCAGTGGCGAAGACACTCAACCTGACATAGTTCTTCATGCTGCCATACAGTGAAAGAAACACAAGTCAGAAGGAAGAGGTTGCTCAGAGAAAGAATTGAAATGGGAGGAAAAAACAGTTATTTAATCAGATATTCAAGCGGAGAAATGACTAATAGTACGAAAGAAAGGTGTTTGCAGTCTCCTGTATCTAGAAAGAAAAATAGAAAAATTGAACAAATTAGAAAATAATGAGTTTCATCTCTGATTCTTTAAAAGGAAATCGCTATATTCGACTTTCAACAGAATTGTCTGGAAACTAAACCGGTATGAAGTATTAATATTGTTTTATTATAGAATAAAAATATGGAGATAACACAGGGCCATCTTTGATAAAATGTATTATGCAATTGTTGCCTGCGTTATAATAACATACTTATATCATATCCAGACAAAATATTAACTACATGTACCTCTTCTTTTCCAATTAAACATTAGAGTAAGGCCAGAAAAAAAAACACCTGTGTTTCTGGTTACTCAGCTGAAAAAATTAGGGCAGGTAGGTCGGTATTTTTTTTCATTTTCCTTTTTTCTTTTTCCTTTTTTTGCCCATGTGGTTTGGACTTAAAGGTATCTTGAACTTTGTCAAGTAGTTAATTTTTAGTGATTTTGCAAGGAGAGAAGGAAAATAACCTCATGATATCTAACTTATTTGTTTTGAATAAAATAAATTGAAAACAAATATTTTATGCCATTATGAGTTTATTTGTTGACTGACGGCAGACGGAGTGACAGGCAAAAAGTGATCACAATAGCTCCGACCCTGAGAGTACCATCTAACATGTGGCTGTGAAAGATTGAATTTTATCATTTCCTGAGGCTGGGTGGTATTGGAAGAACAAATCTGCTGGCAGTATGTCATGATTAATGTTTTTCATAAACTTCTGCTCTGTCCCATGGCTGCATTTTTCAATTATAATAGCCAAAACGAACGCACCGTGCACCATGAATGCGGCCATGTTTTAGCGCATGTTTTGTACTCAATCTTTTCGTACATTTTGATTCATACCCAGTTTTTTCCTCCTTTTTTTTTTATAATAAAAAACTAGGGTCAGCGCCGAAAAATAGGGACGGTCGTGTAACCAGAATCACAGGTATTTTTTTTTCTTTTCTGGCCTTATTGACATTGTCTTTGCATACTAAGTACACATAAATAATATAGTGATTCCCCTTTAAAGACTGGCTGAGAAGGAAAAAAAAGTAATTTAGTGATTTGGTTAGTTAATCATTTAAACCATAATGAAAAAATATCGTGATTTGGTAATATGTGTATATTCAAAAAATAATATTTATATGCAGAGGTGGGTGTAGTTGGACATATATCAGACATCACTGAATAATATACATCGGCTTTGACAAAAAATATGGTGTTATTACGAAAATGTGTATTACTTTATCTCTTTTGAGGTGTAACAAAAAATCAGTGCTATGTTAGCATCATTGTTAAGATGTACTATGTTAACCCTTAAACCGCTACATATATATAATGGGCTGTTCTTTCTTTGAATTAAGACCATTCCATTTATGTGACAAAGGGGTATTTTGGGTAAATGACTGATCAGCAGCTGGACATTGTAAACCCTGATCAACCTGCAAGTTACTGGGTTTTCGATGGACACAAAGGCTATTACAGTCGTGCTTAGCGGACTAAGTGTTAACGTTGTTATTTGTTGTCTATAGAGTATGAAAGAAGCAGCTAAGATGGGAAATAATCAACATGGTGGTTGACAAAACTAAATTTGAATGTTTCTAAAGTTTGTATTATTTTTATTGAATTTGAAAATATTGTGTTTTAACGAAAATGTTTACTAACTCATGTCAGTAAGATGTAAAGTATCATTATTGTTAATGAGAGATGAGAGAAAAAGCAAAGATATGAAATAAAGAGCAGTCTGAACTTGGAATGTTTCTTTGTATTTATTTCATCATCCAAAATACTGATCTGGTATTGAGTTTGTTAAAAGGCATCCCTGAGTTTGGAAGAAATGAACATAATTGAATAATGAATATGTATGTTTGGAGTTAAATGTCCCTTTTAACAATTTGCTGTCATATAATGATGGTGTCTACTTATAGAAGTGAGCACAATGCTCAACTTTATAGCGCTGCCACACTGGAATACCACGTCATAGACGCGTCACATGATACCCCACACAGTCACATGGTTCTGACATCGGGCTGACCAGTCTTAGCATTACCCTGCATATGCTAAAGGGAGCTACTACATTTTTTTAAGTCTTTTCACAATAAACATGTCCTATTTGATGACCATCATACCATCTCGCATATTTCCCAGTCTGGGATTCAAACCCGGGTCGTATTGGTAAGAAGCAAGTGCCCTCTACACAGAGCTAACCAGACTCCTTGCCTGAGGGCAATGTGATTGACTTTTTTTTGTCAAAAAAATATGCATTTTGATTGATTCTTGTTTTATTAGCTCTGCTGATGCTATGGTCTGGCATCTGTCCATCTGTAAACGTTTTTGTAATGACTACTCGTCTAAAACTGTTAAATGGAATTTAATGAAACTTTACACAAATGCTGTCTGTAAGGTCTAGATGATCCTAGCAAAAATTCAGGTTGATGTGAAATCCAGTATGGCCAACAACGCTAAAAATAGATTTTTAAAAAAAAAAGTTTGTAGAGACTACTCCTCCAAAACTATAATGATACTGATATGGGACCTTTCTAAAATAATCAGCATTAAATAATGTTGGTCTTTGAAGAAAATCATTTTGATTCAACATTAAACAAGTCTACCAGTGGCCATCTTTGTTTACATAGAATTACATAGTATAAACTTATAGCAACTACTCTGAAGCTACTTGATGAATTTTATGAAACTTCACATGAATGCTAAAATTAGATTGTAAAAATACGATGTTGTGGCAACTACTTCTCAGAAACCACAAGGGGCATTAATTTTGAAGCTTTATCAAATTGATTGGCATGATATGAAGTTGGTCCTAAACAAATTTCGTTTTGATATCAAACATGGCCTCCAGCATACATCTTGTTAACAGTTATTTCAGGAAAATATGTGGCGACTTACTCCTCTGAAACTATTTGATAGATATAATGAAACTTTATATGAATCTTGGTCTTGATGTCCTAAGTAAAAATCAAATTGGCCAAAAAATTTCGATGACCGACAGCTAAAAATAGATTTTAAAAATGCAATTTTGTGCCGACTATTGCTTAAAAATCATAAAGGGTATTGATTTGGAAGCTTTATAAAATTGAATTGGTCTAAACAAAAATTTTGTTTGATATCAGACATGGCCACCAGCGCTCATCTAACATGGCAAAATATGGCATATTTAACTAAATCAAAGGCCACAACTCCTGTGTTACTAGTCTGAATTAGTGGTTTTTGAACTTATCCAAGCTTTCATTGATATTAACATATCATTTCGGCGTCAAAATCAATCCAGTATTACCGGAGTATTGCCCCTTTTTCGTCAAATTTGACGTGAAAATATCTTGTATGTCTATCTCCTCCCACATTTTTCAAACGATTTCTTCGAAACTTTACAGGATGCTTACCTATAATGTCAAGATGTCCATATCGTTTTGGTGTCAAAGTGAACCCAATATTACCAGAGTTATAGCCCTTTTTTTGGGTCAAGGTCACTGTTACTAAAAATAGAAAAACTGTTTCCGCTCAATAACTTAAATTAGGAATGAGATATTGGAACGAAACCTGCTATGTAGGTACCTTATATGTAAAGGACCTCGATTCCCTTGAAGAATGGGAGGAGCAAGGTTTGCCCTTAACAAATATTGGGACAAGACACCAGGCTGTGTTACAAGAATGGTAAAGGACCTTGGCTGGCAGACTTCAGAAGAGAGAAGATGCAAGCAGAGGCTAACAATGCTCTTCAAAATACAGCATGGACTTGTAGATATGGCACCAGGAGATATACTGCACCTCAATGACCGCAGAACCAGGTGAGGCCAGCGATTATACCAACCCGCAACCCCTCGGAAGGTCTACAAGTTCTTCTACTGGTATGTTCTGCTAACTGCAGTCATCGACATCAGTTCATTAGAAGACTTCAAGGCTGCTCTTGACACCACCACTGCAGCCTTATTCTTCCGAACGTAGTATCATCAGCGCCATGTACATAGTTTTAATTGTAAAATACCATTGTTTTTAACATTTTGGAGGAAGATCGCTGTCTCATCACCTCAGTCAACATTACAGTCTAGGAAGACTCCTGACCTTTTATTGGAAGAAGAAGAAGAAAGGAAGCTTAGTATTGCATTTGGGGTCAATGAGGTCAATTACCCCCCTCCCCCCCCCCCCCCCCCCCCCCCCCCCCCCCCCCCACCCCACCTCAAACACACACACCACCACCCGCCCCCTCCAACCCCAGGGAAGATGTCAGAGTTTTAATTAATAAATTATTTGACATGCTGTGTATTTCTTTCATAGACGACTATTATATACGTGAATAAGAATAATAATACGTGAAATATGCAAAAGTAAGGAAAAATTACACTGTAAATGAATTATTAGTGTATTTGATGCCCCTTCCCACAGTCCCCAACAATGACGTATGAGGTCACATTTTAGCATCATCATGTCTATTCCACAGTTCTGCATCATCATGTCTATTCCACAGTTCTGCATCATCATGTCTATTCCACAGTTCTGCATCATCATGCCTATTCCACAGTTCTGCATCATCATGCCTATTCCACAGTTCTGCATCATCATGCCTATTCCACAGTTCTGCATCATCATGTCTATTCCACAGTTCTGCATCATCATGTCTATTCCACAGTTCTGCATCATCATGTCTATTCCACAGTTCTGCATCATCATGTCTATTCCACAGTTCTGCATCATCATGTCTATTCCACAGTTCTGCATCATCATGCCTATTCCACAGTTCTGCATCATCATGCCTATTCCACAGTTCTGCATCATCATGCCTATTCCACAGTTCTGCATCATCATGTCTATTCCACAGTTCTGCATCATCATGCCTATTCCACAGTTCTGCATCATCATGTCTATTCCACAGTTCTGCATCATCATGCCGATGCCACAGTTCTGCATCATCATGCCTATTCCACAGTTCTGCATCATCATGCCTATTCCACAGTTCTGCATCATCATGCCTATTCCACAGTTCTGCATCATCATGCCTATTCCACAGTTCTGCATCATCATGCCTATTCCACAGTTCTGCATCATCATGCCTATTCCACAGTTCTGCATCATCATGCCTATTCCACAGTTCTGCATCATCATGCCTATTCCACAGTTCTGCATCATCATGTCTATTCCACAGTTCTGCATCATCATGTCTATTCCACAGTTCTGCATCATCATGTCTATTCCACAGTTCTGCATCATCATGCCTATTCCACAGTTCTGCATCATCATGTCTATTCCACAGTTCTGCATCATCATGCCTATTCCACAGTTCTGCATCATCATGTCTATTCAACAGTTCTGCATCATCATGCCTATGCCACAGTTCTGCATCATCATGTCTATTCCACAGTTCTGCATCATCATGTCTATTCCACAGTTCTGCATCATCATGCCTATTCCACAGTTCTGCATCATCATGTCTATTCCACAGTTCTGCATCATCATGCCTATTCCACAGTTCTGCATCATCATGCCTATTCCACAGTTCTGCATCATCATGCCTATTCCACAGTTCTGCATCATCATGTCTATTCAACAGTTCTGCATCATCATGCCTATGCCACAGTTCTGCATCATCATGCCTATTCCACAGTTCTGCATCATCATGTCTATTCCACAGTTCTGCATCATCATGTCTATTCCACAGTTCTGCATCATCATGTCTATTCCACAGTTCTGCATCATCATGCCTATTCCACAGTTCTGCATCATCATGCCTATTCCACAGTTCTGCATCATCATGCCTATTCCACAGTTCTGCATCATCATGCCGATTCCACAGTTCTGCATCATCATGCCTATTCCACAGTTCTGCATCATCATGCCTATTCCACAGTTCTGCATCATCATGCCTATTCCACAGTTCTGCATCATCATGCCTATTCCACAGTTCTGCATCATCATGTCTATTCCACAGTTCTGCATCATCATGTCTATTCCACAGTTCTGCATCATCATGTCTATTCCACAGTTCTGCATCATCATGCCTATTCCACAGTTCTGCATCATCATGTCTATTCAACAGTTCTGCATCATCATGCCTATTCCACAGTTCTGCATCATCATGTCTATTCCACAGTTCTGCATCATCATGCCTATTCCACAGTTCTGCATCATCATGTCTATTCCACAGTTCTGCATCATCATGCCGATTCCACAGTTCTGCATCATCATGTCTATTCCACAGTTCAGCATCTTCATGTCTATTCCACAGTTCTGCATCATCATGTCTATTCCACAGTTCAGCATCTTCATGCCTATTCCACAGTTCTGCATCATCATGCCGATTCCACAGTTCTGCATCATCATGCCGATTCCACAGTTCTGCATCATCATGTCTATTCCACAGTTCAGCATCTTCATGCCTATTCCACAGTTCTGCATCATCATGCCGATTCCACAGTTCTGCATCATCATGTCTATTCCACAGTTCTGCATCATCATGCCTATTTCACAGTTCTGCATCATCATGTCTATTCCACAGTTCTGCATCATCATGTCTATTCCACAGTTCTACATCATCATGCCTATGCCACAGTTCTGCATCATCATGCCTATTCCACATCATGTCTATTCCACAGTTCTGCATCATCATGTCTATTCCACAGTTCTGCATCATCATGTCTATTCCACAGTTCTGCATCATCATGTCTATTCCACAGTTCTGCATCATCATGCCGATTCCACAGTTCTGCATCATCATGCCATTTCCACAGTTCAGCATCTTCATGACTCATAAACTATTTGTTAGCCACATAACAGGAACGGAATGAATAGCATCTATTGTTCTCCTAGCCACATAAGTATTGAGTAGTACCATCGGACAGACGGACAAACGGAGGCGATTTTAAAATAGCTGTTGGGATCACTCTACGTCCGTCGTCCGTCGTCGTCGTCCGTCGTTAACTTTTGCTTCAAACGACTTCTCCTCAGAAACTGCTTGGCCAGTTTTGACCACACTTCACATGGATAATCCTTAGATGAATGCTTTTTAGATTTGTTAAAATTAGGTCAGCACGACATCCAAGATGGTCACCATTACCATATATGGTCGAAACATTAAAAAATATTCTTCTCAAGAACTGCCAGGCAGATTTCGACAATTTGTCTTTTAAAATGACCGCCAACGGCTAGACTATCAAGTTTTTTCAAATGAAGTCCCTGGGGTCAAAAATGGCTATGCCCTGGGGGTCCAAAGTTTGTATATTGAGATTTTGCATCACCTTAAGGTCTTCTATTAAGTTTGTTCAAATGGTGACCCTGGGGTCAAATTTGGCCCCACCCCGGGGGTCACAATTTTACATAGACTTAAATAGAAAAAACATTAAAAAATCTTCTTCTCTGAAACTACATGAGCCAGACGTTTAATATTTTGCATTTACTATAAGTTTATGGTCCTTTACCAAGTTTGTTCAAATGGTGACGCTGGGGTCATATGTTTTACATAGACTTGTATAGGGAAAAACTTAAAAAATCATCTTCTCTGAAACTGCAAGAGCCAGAGGTTTAATATTTTGCATTTGCTATAAGCTTATGGTCCTCTACCAAGTTTGTTCAAATGGTGATCATGGGGTCACATTTGGCCCCGCCCCAGGGATCACATGTTTTACATAGACTTATATAGGGATAATCTTCAAAAAGTCGTCTTCTCAGAAACAGATTGATCAATTTTGACCAGACTTCACATGGATGATCCTTTGATGAATGTTTTTCAAATTTGTTAAAATAAGTTAAACGTGACATCCAATATGGCCACATAGAAAAATCTTTGAATTACTTCTTGTATACTGGGAAGCTTAGGCTTTGGATGCGATTTTTCTTTGGTTAATTTTTCTAAAGTTTGTATATAAAGATTTTGCATGTTTTACATAGACTTATATAGGGAAAACTTAAAAAATCTTCATTTAAATTGTTAGCATGGAGCTGTGGGTTTAAATTTCAGTTGAGGGTGTTGTTGTGTTTTGCACTTGTAAAAAGGTATTGAAAGGAATTGAATTTATTAAACCCCTTGATATAAGAGCCATTTTAGCTTGTAGAGCATCCACATGCCCTCTTGCTCTCTTGTTCTTTATTATTATTAATGATCGCTAACCGTCTATCGTCTATCAAGTTTGCTCATTTAAAGTCCCTGGGGTCAAAGATGGCTGCAACCCCTGGGTCCAAAGTTTCTATGAAGAGATTTTCATGTTTTTACATAGACTTAAATAAGGAAATACTTAAAAACATCTTCCATCAGCATTTGCGAGAGGACAATTTTTCCTCAGGTGATCGATTTAGTGCCATTTGGCCCTCTTGTTTTTAGCTCTACTGGACTTAAAAACATCTTCAATCAGCGGGAGGACAATTTTTTCATAAAAACAAGAGCGCCAAATGGCACTGAATCACCTGAGGAAAAATTGTCCTCTGGCAAATGCTGATTGCAGATGTTTTTAAGCCTTTCCTTATGTAACTTAAATAAGGAAAGACTTAAAAACATCTTCAATCAGCGACAGGACAATTTTTTCATAATTGCAAAGATCCTCAGGTGATCAATTTAGGGCCATTTGGCCCTCGTTTTCTTCTTCAAAAAAGTGGGTATAAACTATAATAAATGCACATGTGCAGAAAACTGGTCAGACACCAGTATGGCACTTATGGGTGATAAAAACAAATTGATGTTTTGCAATTTGAGGACACTTTAATTGAATTTTAAACTAAAATTTGCAGAATAAAAATGAAATATTATGAGGATTTGGTATTCATACTATTGTCGAAGCAGTTATTGAACCGTTGGTTTCTTATGCCCATTTTGATAAGTGTTTTGACAGTCAAAAAGGCGAATTAGTTAAAATTACAATTACAGTGAAAATAATGATACACCATACATTACATCATATCTTAATAATATGAACTAAGGTAAAACCTTGAGACGAGCACAGAAAATGTGAAAGTAAATTTTAAACAGATAAAACTCAATGAAAGAACAATACAAATAACATGTCAAATTGAAAGCAACTCAATAATGAGGTCCTCTCAGGGGTTTTGGGGGAAAATGGCCATTTATATTTGGTGAACAAGGGAGCAATGGCTGTTATTTTCAGGGAAAAAGAGAACACTGACACATATTTTTAGGGAACAATGGAACATGACTTTACAGGAAATAAAATTCTAACATCTAGATTTAATATTTAAAAAAAAATCACAAAAAGTTAACATTTCAAACAATATCTTTGTGATGACAGTGTTGCAGCTATAATTACTGTAGGACAGAATGAATTTTGGGGAACATTAGCAAATCTTTGAAACAATAAAAATACTTGTAGAGAACAGGGGAACATTGGACAAATAATGTTGGGGAACAAAGCAAAATAGTTGTTGGGAACAAGGAAACACTGACTCATATTTTCAGGGAACAAAGGAAGATGTACCCTTTCCATCCTCCTGTGGGCCTCAATAATAATAAAAAGAATGAATAAATCATTCAATGCAATGTACAGTTTCAAAGGGGCAAATTGCATTTATCATATTGTTCTTACTGAGGGGACACTGATTAAAACAGGCAAAAAATATGTTCAAAACGTTTTTTGATTATGATAATAATGAATTCAAGTGTCGCAAAAGAAAATTTACACTTTGAAAAATTTACTTTACACCCCTATCCTTTTTATCAAGCAATTCAACCTATTATTGAAAAAAAATGACAACATGATATTGGCAATAGAATGATAACAACTTTGGTACCAAACATGACGTATATTAATTTTGGAATTTATACATTTTATTCTAAAAAAAACTCATTGCACACTTTCTTTCACAACTGAGCTGTACACACTTTCTTTTGCAACTCAGTATAATTAGATTAAAACGTTTTAGACTAGCTTGAAAGAAACTAAACTGCCAAATTCAGCATTTACATCACTGCTTTAAGTATACACTGTCGTGATATAACTAAACTGAAAGATTGTTAACTTTATACATATACATACATTGTTCCAATTGCTTTTTAACATTTTTTTATTTTGCCAGAAATGTTGATATTTTCTGTTATTATTTATTACTAAATATATGCAAACTGTTACCTGTGTATTTAGCCGATAACACTAAATATGATTCACAAATAGATGAGAGATGGGGATAATTGTGTTAATTCTAACACCACAGTCCATCTGTCCTGATCTTACCTTGAATAAGAACCGTCTGTACAAGATGGCAAGTTGCATTCACTTCAGTATATGGGTTTGAAGAAATCCAATCTGTGTGTGACCCAATGGGCTACTCCTAAAAGATGCTAGTGTCACCATCCAATGCTGGTTGTAAATGCCTGACAGAATAATGCAACTATCAGTCACAGACAACCATTTAAATATAAACAAAGGATAGATGACTGTTTTCTTGAAGATGGTCAGTGTGATGCAGCCCTTCTGTAGTGTAAATCTCATTTTTGCTTTTCACTGAAAAAGCAGTTCCAGTACATCCTGGTTTTTCATCTCTGTTCTGGTCTGTTGTGTTCCGGTGAATCGTACCACTGGTCCATAATTATGTCATAAAACAAATACAAACAAATCCGGTTTTAAAATTCTATAATGAGGTCATTTTTACCATACCACAGATATGAAGTACAAATCACTATCTGAGTCAAATAAATGAGAACCAGACCATCCGCCATATTTTAAACGATAGGACACCCACCTGCATGGGCACAATAGAATCTGGACTTATGATTGTGTTAAGTGTAATGTATCTATCTACAGTCTATAGTGCTGCCACACTGGAATACCACACCGTAGTACATACAGGTGTGTGTGTGTTGTGTGGGTCGGTCGGTGTGTGTGGGGGGAGGTATTTTTAAATGAACAAATGTAGGGGGTGAGGACCCAGCCAGCAATCCTATATCTAGCCTTCATCGGCCCGATATTTTTTTATATCGGACCAGTATCGCAAACGATATCGGCCCGAGATCGGCGTGACCATCAGCTTCAAGTCGGACCGATATCTTATCAGCTACACATCGGTCCAATATCGTTTTAGTTTACTATCAATCATCGGTCAGACATCGTTTTAGTTTACTATCCATCATCGGTACAATATCGGTTAGTTATCTATCCAATATGTATCCGATATAGTTTCGACCCGAAGTGGGCCCATTATGACAGATAGACATCAAATTCGTTCTATTGTCACCATCCAGCTAGCACAGTATGTAGCTAGAGCATCGGATTACCAATCCAAAATACATGTATATGTTTCGCAACATACAAGGTAATCGGGCGTTTAACTCCGTCCGATTTTTTTTATCAAATCAATTTAATGAATACTGACTACCTTATATATATCTTTTTGTTGGTGCTTATCTGAATTAGCTCGATTGGAAAAATATTCATTAGCAATAATAAAACTCTTGTGAATGTAGGTAGCATCATTTTGCAATGTAAAAAATGACATTCGCGATGAATATCTGTTCACATTAACAATAAATATACGATATTCAAAATGACATGTCTTTACCTCCCTTTATGGATTTATGGCGTGTTATATTGGACTGACAGCGGCCCGATATATGGTATCAACTGATACAAACTACATCGGCCTGACGTTGGCCCGAGATATAATAATAGACATTAGAAGAAATGTGCTATATTCATTCAGATTAATGCATTGAACAATCAATTTAGCATGCCATGCAAACAAAAAATTCAGAAATTGGAAAATATTGAATTAATCGCCTCTACATCTGCCCGACGTCGGCATATCCAACATTTAGCCGACATCTGACCGATATCTTTTCAGCAAATCATAAAAAGAACACACAACCCCAGTCAGCAAGCCTATTGCATTTCTAACGACTACACCGGTAAGATTATAGAACGCAATCTGTAGAAATAAGTGTTGGCCAATGTCAGTTTCAGGAATAATATTAGTTTGATTTATATATATAAGATGTTTCTGTTTATTTAACTTCCGCTTTTCCTAACTTACAAACAGCTAACAACCGACATTAACAAAACGTGTCATTTTAGTGATTATATTGATGAAGTTATCTACGAGCCGTGTAAACAAACACGCACCACCAGCATTGGCATCATTTGTTTACCTTTCTTCACATTTTAGGCTATAATTATATAATAATTTTGTTCTTAGGTCCATTGATCATGAAAAAAGACGGGGTGAATGTTGATCACACGTGCAGACCATTGTCACTTGCATACCAAAAGAAAACAGACAACATGTGGTCTTTTAAACAAGAGGCCTAAGAGGGCCTGTATCGCTCTACTTGCTATATGGAGTCTGTGATGGGGATCACGACCGATATGTGCAACTAGGCTTGGTACGGATCATTCCTGCCAAGTTTCACTGACATTCAGGCAGGGCTTCAGGAAAACTAGTCCGGATAAAGTTTGTTTGTAGGGGCTATAACTCTGTCAAAAATCATTCAACCGGAACATGACGATGACATGCACAACTAGGCTTGGTTCTGATCATCCCTGCAAAGTTTCGTTGAAATCCGACCAGGTGTTCAGGAGAACTAGTCCAAAGTTTGTGTACTAAAACCTGTAAAGTGCCATAACTCTGCCAACAATCATTCAACCATAACACGGCGATGATATGCACAACTAGGCCTGGTACTGATCATCCCTAAAAAGTTTCGCTGAAATCCGGCCATGAGTTCAGAAGAGACTAATCTCGACAAAGTTTGTATATTAAAACCTTTAAAGGGCCATGACTCCGCCAAAAATCATTCAACTGGAACACAGTGAAGGTATGCACAACTAGGCTTGATACTGATCAACCTTTTGAAGTTTCCCAGAAATTCGGCCAGGATATGGATAACCCAGGAACGTCGAGCTCAACAAGAAAGAAAGACCCGAGGAATAAACTAAAACCAGAAGAGGTAGTTATTAAAAAAAAAAGTTGTGTTTCTTCGATAGTTATGTTCACTTTTGACGTTCTTTATATAATTTATGTTGAGCATCTATGGTGGTGGAGGGGGTGGGAGGGGGGTCCTTTGGAGTTTATATTTATGTTATGTTGAGCAATGATTAAAATGGGGGAGTGGTGGGGAGGTATAATATACAGACTATAGTAAAATCTTGTTTAAAGGGAAAATGTCATTACCAGATTACATTAGATTCCTACCAACCCTTTCTAAATTTATGCATTGATTTCCATTCTAAAAAGGTGCAAGACATTTCCTTTATAAAGCGAAATGATGGGGCTGGCATGGCGCAGTAGGTAGCGCGGCGGATTTGTAACTGGAGGCCCCGGGTTCAATCCTCCGTGGTGCCACTGATTTCCGTCTTGGGCAAGACACTTTTCCTTAGCCTCGTTCGTCGGATGGGGGCGTAAACCGGGCGGTCCCGTGTATCGGTCTATCTTCTGAGCATGTTAAAGAACCATAGGAATCTATTCGATAATAAGAGTAGGGTAGGTTCCCGGATTCCTATGTATCATTCCCCTCTCTCTGGGGCGGCTCTAAATAACCTATACTGTGTTGATGAGCCGTTAAACAACATTCAATTCAATTCAATTATAAAGCGAAATGAAAAAGGGTGTCATAAAGGCCTATTTAGACAATGCAGTCAGCAGAAGCAACAATTACTCACCCCTATTGGCCTACCCCCTCATTTAGGAGCAAACACCATGTAAGCAGTGTCAATTAAATTCTAAAGAGAAAAAAATATTTAGAGGAAAGTATAATCCGAGTCTTCTCTGACAGTATTAAAGCCATTTTTACAATTCTGATAATTCATCAGTCTGTATAGGGCTTAGGAAACAAAAACAGAAACGAAAAAAAGGCTTCTTATATCAGAAAAAAATTTAAAAAAAAAGTGCTCAGTTTAATATTATGCTGTTTATTAATGAGTTTAGTTTCTGTTAAATGTTTCTGATTTTATTTCAGTCCTTGCTGCTGTGACTTCTAGATACTTGATAATTCTCAAAATTGTTACGTTTATGTCAAACTATTATGTTATATTGGTTTGCATTTACGGATAACTCTTTTGAATTGTCATACATACATCTCAATTATAACTTCTTCGACATGGATACTCCTGGTGGATGAAATTGATATTGGTATATGGGAAAAGTAAGTATTTAAATATTAAGATGCAGTATACAACATAAACATTCGAATCTCAACTCCACCATAATTGTAAATAAGGAGTTCCGAACTTGCGGTTTAGATCGCTGATGTGGCTTGGCATGAGCTGTTATCCGGGAAGCCATATACAGTGCTCCAGGTAAGCTTTCATCATAATGCATATTGTACAAATGAATAATGAAGCTAGCATAGCAACTAATACACGTTTATTTACGTGGGCAGAAGTTGTATTTGAAACTATCTCACCACTGCAGGTTCAATTGCAATGGGAGGATGGCTTGTAAAGTGAGAAAGTATGGATTCTTATGGATGGCGAGGACACCAGTACACAATACTGGTTCTACCTAATAAAAAGGGTCGCCACCACAAAAAAATCAAAACCTCATAATTATAGCCTAAAATGTGCTGAAAATGATGTAACACACTGTTCTAACAAAAATTAATTTCTCCTGTCATAATGTGGGGAAATTTTCAATAACAACGCATACTGACTGACATTAAGCTTTATTTAAGGTAAACAGTCATCTAAGGTACATGTAATTATAATGTGATCAATGCAAATGATTTTCAGGTTCTTCAACAGAAAACATTTTATTGACTCAGCATTAAAAATTGATTAAAGGGACACATGGCAATTGTGATTTTTTTTTAAAAAAACTCATAGAATTCTGTTAGTTTTTGTTATTAACATGATTAATTTGCATATTTTAAAAGGATACACAGCAATATACATATTACTTACTATTGATTATATTTCACCTATAATATATTTTAAACACATGGGGAAACAATGAAGACAATTTGGAAACTAAAATTTTATATTTTGATAATAACTTAAATATTGTTGTGAGCCCTTTTAACAAATTTATTATTAATAAATATACAAAAAGTAAAAATCAAATAATTTCTTTACATATTGCTAATTGGTGCATATACATGTATTGCACCAATAATATATTAAATTCTTTGGTAGAATAACCACAAACAACTGAAAACTCAGTTGTATTTGATTATATACAAACAGTTTTAAAGCCAAAATTATATTAGATTAATACATATACATCTAGGTTATAATTTGGATGCTTAATAAATACATGTAGTTCAAGTTTCCAATTAAAACATTATACATGTAAATTACATAAAAACTGAAAATAGAACTGTTCAGCTTTCCAAAATAACATGGAAATAATGTGCTTCAGTGCTCCAGATAAGCTTTCATCATAAGGCATATTTTACGCATGAAAAAAAATTGTATTGAAAATTTACATTTTCTAATGCGTATTCTTAAAAACAAGTTTCGAAGGGGGAAAAAAAGTAAAATGTTTTCCATAAAACATAACGTATTTCCTCTTCCGCTTATTCATTATAGCGCTCTGTCTTTTTTAAATGGCATTACTTTGCGTCAAACAACCAACTTCAATGAGAAAAAGAGCTATAGTCAACACTTGATCGTTGTCTGCGTACCCTGGTTAAAGTTTGTATTTAATCTTGTATATCAGAAGCACATTACGTACTGGATTCAGTATCATTAGTTGACACCACACAGTCAGGTGATATAACTGTTGCTTTAACAAAATTATGGCCTCTTTTATACTTCGAAATCTTGGTTAAAGCGTGTGTGTATGGTAATTGATGGAAACATTGTTTATCATTTGTAGGTGCGTCCGTGGCCAAGTGGTTAGAGTCTCTGACTTGAATTCATTTGCCCCTTGCCATTGTATGTTCGATCCCTTACGGGCTTATGAATCTTTATGTGAGGCAGTTATCCAGCTGGCTTGCGGAACGTTGGTGGTTTTACCCAGGTGTCCGCGCGTGCACGAAAATTGCCCAGAGAGGGCACCTTGGGTATTTCTCCACCAGTGGAAGCTGGAAAGTCGTCATATGACCTTAGCTGTTGGTGAGACTATAAAATCCAATGTAATTCAATTATCAATTTCGCAAAAGTCGAACGTCTGCAGCATTGGCGGTGCTCTTGTTTTTAGCTCGACTATTCGAAGAATAAGAGAGCTTATGTAATCACACCCGGCCACTGCCCAATCCACTCAAAACCCGATTTTTTTAAAAACATAATTCTGATTTTTTTTGGTCCATTCAATAAACAGACGTATAGCTGTGTTGCCCCCTTATCCCCTCCATGCCAACGCCTTCCCTAACACACCCCTCAAAATCCACTGAAAACGGTTAACCGGATTTTTTATTTCTTTTTACATATATCTGATTTTTTTTGGTCCATTCATAAACTTATAGCTATGTTGCACCCTCCCCACCACATCCAACCCACTCAAAACTCGAATTGTTTATTTCTTAACAAAAAAAATCACACCCTGTTTCAAATTATAATTTTTATGACATTCTAACAATAATTTCATATCGGCACAATTTTCTATATCCCTCCCCCCTCTAAACCCTACCCCAACCGTACATCCACATTGTTTAAGTCTTGTTTTCTGATATATTCTGGTATATGCTAGCTATATACTTTCTTATTCTCTGAAAGTTCGAATAGTCGAGCTGTTCTCCGTCACCTCTTGTTTCTTGTAAGCATTTACTAGTAATTTCTGGAGGTACTTGATTGTCATTCAATACCTCAAACTTCATTAAGTAGTAAGTATGATAGGGTGCACACAATTTTTTATTGAAGTGTGTACGCAGGTATTTGGTTGTCAATACTTAATGACAATTTTTTAATGCGTTTTTGATGGGGGAACAAATATGCCTTATTACGCAGATTCACGTCTTAACTGGAGCACTATAAGCAGCTTTAAATGTCTGTTAAGCAGTAATGCAATATCATATACATGTATACACATAACTGCAATGGTTACTTCTCCTTTTATTCTAGGTCAAATTACCACAGACACAGAGAGATGTTTTGAATTTATCAAACTCTGATTTGAATCACTTTCTTAAATCACTTGGACAACCAACAAAAGGCAAAAGAAGCCACAGACTTACTTTGCTGTCTAATGTTATTGGTTTATCAACCACTGGATTATCAAGCAGCACAACTACTGAATCGGGTGCATTTGAGGAAATTATAATTCAGGTTAAAGCTCTCTCAGATGGTTGGACAAACAACATAAGGCAAGTTCCAAACATTCAGCTGGCTCAAATCATCCGCTATCTACTCGCTGCCCATGATATTTCTTTACCGAATAACAATCTAGTAAGCAATAAGAACTTTGAAATATACACAGAAGAGACTTTAAGATCATAAAAAGCTCTGCGATCGTATAATCTGTATGAATCTGGCCATGTCAGTGGTCTGAAGTTCCATCCATTGGATCAAACATCAGATTACTGTGCCATCAAATGTCAATCCAATCCGTCAGGAGACACTTCTGGAACCCAATACCAGACAATAGTGATTTTGAAGAGAGATGGTGAGCCTGTTGGGGGACATTGCACATGTGTTGCTGGTCTTGGAGAGGCATGCACACATCTAGCTGCTTTGCTATTTGCAGTAGAAGATTTTGTGAGTCGGGGATACAAAAACTTACCAGATGATGAAGCCAGTACGGAAAAACTATGTAAATGGGTTGTACCTAGAGGTACCAAAGTTGAGCCAAAATTGCTAAATGATGTAGAAGTCCGAAAAATAATTCCAGGTAAAGTACGTAAACAGAAGATGTATAGAGCATTCAGGTTTAATCCTATAAATGTTACTAAAAGAGGGGTAAACATTGAAAATGTTAAAGCACTTCATCATCGGCTAGGATTGATCAATCCAAATCTGCCTTGGGTTAGCAGTATTGCGAGACCAATAATTAAGAAACATACAGTATGTAACAACTCTGATGATAATAAATCGCAAGAGTGCATACCCATATTAGAGTTACCAGATTGTGTTGGAGAATTCGATGAAGTACTTACACCGGCTGCGTATATTACTGTTAATTCATCCGAGGAACCACTAACTGTGAACGAAAAGGCATTGGTATTTTGTTCACTAAATCAGAAAAATGAAGCGCATGATATAAATGAAAATTTTGTTAAAAATGGATTAAAAAGAATGGAAACAGAGAAAGAGAATATAGAAAAAATAACAAGAGGACAGGCCGATTCAGTCCAATGGTTTAAATACAGGAGGGGCCTTATCACAGCATCACAATATGGACGTGTAGCCAGTAGAATGCGTGAAGTTAAAAAGGGTAATATTGTAAAGCAGCGGGGTAATACCAGTACAAATCCAACAGACAACCTTGTAACTGATATCATTGAAGGTTCTAAGTTTCAAGGTAATAAATATACAAAATATGGATTAAAACATGAGCGTGATGCAAGTTGTGAATTTGAAAGAAAAATGAAAGGATCTCACACTTCGTTTAAGTTACATGATTGCGGATTATTTGTTGATGGGTTTTTGGGAGCTAGTCCAGACCGCCTTGCAGAATGTGAATGCCATGGAAAATGTGTTGTGGAGATTAAGTGCCCAAGTCTAAGTGTAGAAAACCTAAAATACTTAAAACAATCTGAAAATGGTGAACTTTATTTGGTAAATAGTCATCCATACTATTCACAGGTGCAAGGGCAAATGAAATTAACAAATTGTTTAACGTGTTCCTTTGTCATATGGTATGAAAAGAAAGGTATCACTGTTATAAATGTATCCTTCAACCCAGAATATTGGCAGGATACCACATCTCTAATATATTGGTCTCAATACCCATCTCTAATATATTGGTCTCCATACCACATCTCTAATATATTGGTCTCCATACCACATCTCTAACATATTGGTCTCCATACCACATCTCTAATATACGGGTCTCCGTACCACATCTCTAATATATACATGTAGGTCTCAATACTACACATCAACCCCATGATGAAAACAGATTCTGTGTTTTCATTTTATATTAAATCTGTAAAGGAGTTTAGTTGGACTTCCTGTTACGTTCAATTTAATTATTATTTATGAAAAAGTTGGGTATGGAAAACTTGGCGGACTCTGTGTATGTTAAAATTAGTCATGAATATTTAACAAATAATGTATGGTGCTGAGGTCCATATGCAAGTTTGTTGACTGGGTAGTCAGACCTAGAATAGTATATTGACTAAAGCTACGCTTCGGTCTATATAACATTCTAGGTCTGATTGCCAAGTCCATAAACTTGCGTATGGATCGAAGCACCATACATTATTTGTTACATTATACTGAATATGATCAATAAAACAATACATTTAATGTAATAATTCCATTTAAATTTGACGTGGTATTTTTCACACGTCCGAAACTAAAGCTCTCGGACTCGTGTCGGCCACTATCACAGAAAAGTGACTGGATGTTGTCATATTGCGCAAAGGAATGGAATATATGCAAATGAGGTATAATATTAATTCATATCGTCCTATCAGAATATGGTGTTATTTAGCATGATTGAAACGCATTTTTCTTTAAATTTATCAAAATAAATCTCACTTGATGTATATCTGATTTAACAACAGAATACACAGAGTCCTCAAAACTTACCGACAAACTGTTGCATAAACAACAAATAAACTTGTGCTAAGCCCCACACGGCAATCTTGAATTCTTTAACAATCGTTAAAACTGAACCATCGATTCATAAATCAAGTATCATTGAAGAGATACCCCACATGATAAGATTTTCAATCTGAGATGGTATGTGAGTGGTTTACTGTCTGAGAATTTCATTTATCGCATCGCCGTAATAATTTCAGACTGTTAAACCAACCATATACCATCCCAGATTGAAACTCTTAGCATGGTTATCTCAATTCTAATGCTTTTCCATTTAAATACAAGAAATATTAAAGTAAACTAATACATACTTGCTATTTTCTAATTTAAATTCATTGATAATGGCATTTTGTTGATGTCATCCAATGACATCGCTTGTTACAACATTATGTGACGTCACGTAATTTTAGACAGGAAATCGGGCGTTTTACAGTCGCAAATTTTAGACGTTAGCGAAATAGCGTTAACAACTAATCAAGATTGCTGTGTGTCCCTTTAAAATAGTATTCAGATTTTTAAAAATGGCTCCTGAAAATTGACCAGATACCCACAGACTTTAAAAACATTTTCTTATATATCTTTCTGTGAAATCTTCATCTCTCTGGCCAAAAATATAAATTGTTTAATGCGGCGCATTGCTCTTTCAATGTGGACACGGGCCTCAGATATTTTCTTGTTTCTTTGAAGTTCATCTTTGGGAAACTGGGATCTGTCCCTGTGTTTAAATGAGGGCATGATCAATTCCACACCTGGTGGCAGGTCCTCTGCTATGGTAAAACCCCTGTCCACCATTACTTTTTCACCACCATATAATTCTATTAACAAATCTTCCGATTCGTTAGTAATGAATTTATCAGATGACCTTCCACCAAACATTTTTGAAATATATGTTATAGCACCACAAGAGTTCATTCCTACAAGAAATTTGACAGTTGTATGATGTTTGTAGGATGAAAAAAATTGCTTGTGAGCAGAAAGTGCACCTGGTGTTTCGGAAAACAATTCGGTACAATCTAAAATAATCCTAACATTATCAAATTCTGAAAAACATTCTGCTTGGGTATAGTCATCACCTGTCATTGGTGGCATTTTACATATAGATTCGAGCTCAATTGAGAGCAAACACACCCAAGCAGTAAAAATACTCGAAAATGAGGACTCTGAAATACCAAATCTCAGGGCCATATCTGCTGAGGGAATCCCAAGACGCAGTCGTACAAGGGTCATGAAAAATTCCCCCCTTAGACTTGTTTTTCTCTTTTTACCTGTTTTTTTGTTGGACTTTACAACATAATGTTGATGAAGAACTGTTCTTTCACCAGACGGATACTTCATGTCCTCGGCTTTTGGCTCCAAAAACAGATACAGAGCATCAAACACCTCATAATTTGAAAAGCCTGTATAGAATTTGAATAACTTATTATTTACCTTAACATTCTCCAGTGATAAAATCTGACACTTGTTTTGCATTTGTTGAAACTCTGCTACAATTTCTGCATTGTCTTGTGAAGTTTTTAAAAACTCTTTCAGGTCTGTATTTGTTTCTAACAGTTCAAATGATCCACTGTCACACATTGTCTTTATATAATCATGTCCATGTGGTCCGCTTTGTTCCTGCAAAGTAGACATATTGTAAGCTTATGGTTATAAAAGAGGTGTTCATATATATAAGTAAGTTATAAGTCTACATTATTACATTCCTGCATCTAGCTGAGTGTGAAAATGTCATTATTTATATGTATCGCAATCCTTCTAATTAAAATGAATTGAAGTTTTAAATTATTAATTCAAGTAGGTTGATTAAAATAGCAAATAACAAAAACCTTCGCACTTGCTTTTTTTAGCAAGTGGCTAAAAAACATTAAATATTATCCCTGCGTCAACTGGCATTTTTTTGCAAATTGATAAAATATGAACTGGAAATTATAGCACTAAGCTTATCTGGCAAACGATTAACAATATCCCATTTTTGTTACCATTGTAAATGGGTTTTGATTGCCTAGAAACTATATAAGTTTTGAAACTATACAAAAATATAGTTTTGCTTTTTATCCGTAATTTAAACCTGAAGGATGTTAAGCACTTGCAAAATATTGCCATTGAATCTAAAGTTGACTGGCATTTTGAGTAATTGATTGGCAAACGTCAGTAAAATAGATTAATTGTATGCCCTGTTGATGCCAGAAATACTCCATTTTAACAGTTTATTAGTGTATAATTTGTAACATTGTTTGGCATTTACACTATTGAATAACAGTATTGCCAAATACAGTCTATCTATTGAGACACTTTATTATGTAAATATATGGTATTTAGTATGTGAAATAAGGTTTAACAAGTATTAAATGGGGCAGGAAATGGTTCACATTTTGTCGATTACTGTATTATACAGGCTTATTCTGTGCTTTTATGACCTAAGATGTTACAGTTTTAGGCTTGTTAAACCCAATTCAATTCAAATTTAGAAAAAAAAGGCAATCATAAATGTTAAACTTGGTATTATAGTCAGCTATATGTAGCATGACAACACAAACAATTACAAAATTAATGTCTTTAAGTTTTTATGATAGTTACATCTTTCATAGAAGCATCCAAATTATGATCCTCTGTCTCAAGTTCTTCTACAACGATACTGGCAGGTTCAATGTTGCTTGTACTAGTGGATTCAACGGTACTTGTACTGGCAGGTTCAACACTGCTGGTACTGGCAGTTTCAGTGCTGCTCGGGGGTGGATCCTGCGTTAAAAGACATCATTAGACTCCTATCAGATTCGTTGAGTGTGTTGATATTTAGAACTGAATAATAGTAGGACACTTGGCGTTCCTGTCCCGGTTGATGTCTACTATACCGTTTGTGCTTACCCGTTTGTGTGGTCAAGAAGAATCAGCGGGTTTAGGTATTTCACCAAAGGTCAAGTCGCAGTTCTACAATCAGGTATCCAGTTTGTATTATTTTTGCACCAATTCAACGGGTCAGGGTAGTAACTTGTAAAGTATTTCACCTGTCGCCGTAAACATTTTGTTCAGTTGTCCTTTGTACAAAACTTAACCCGCAATAACTAGGATATTTGCCATACGGTCTTCAAACTATATAGTTATATATCGTTATTACTTTACTTATCACTAACATTTTTATGCGCTCGCCACCGTATGGTGAGTTTGTGTGTCCATCCCCTTCCACAGTTTTCAACCGATTGTTTTCGAAACTTTATAGGATGCTTATATATGATGCGAAGATGTGCATATGGACTCCGCGTCAAAATCAACACTTATATTACCGGAGTTAGGGGTAAAAATAAGTCACTGGTCACTGCATTGTACAGTTTTCCGCAGATTGTTTTCAGTGGGGGCTTCCGTGTCTCTAGTCACAAGTCGAGCATCATTGTTTTTTCCCCACAAGGCAAGCACTGTAGGTAATCTCTAATTTATTTTAATTTACAAGACAGCATCACGTGCACTGGTAATACTCCAGCGTGTTTCGTAGAATGGGGTATAACTCTGTACAAATTAAAAACTGTGCGGCAAGAATTTAATGTTTAACGGCTCATCAACATTTTGAATAGAGTCGCCACAGAGAGAGGGGAACGATATTTTGAAATCCGGGAACCTGCCCTACTTTTACTACCCTTTTTTGATAAACTTGTATCTAATTGATACCAAAGAAGCTTTAAATATCAATTTAAATAACCTCAGCACCACCAGGGAAGGGAGTAAATATACTTACTTCATTTCCCGTCAACCTCATTAACGAGGCAAAAGTTAACGACGACGAGAGACGACGGACAGTTCGCTATCCCATAAGCGCCAGTAGAGATATAACAACTGTAAAGACTACATAAAACGTTAATAACATATATTTGAGGCTTTAACATTAACTCCATACTCGATGACTTTTCTATTATAAATGCTGCATACTTTTAGTAAATTAAGACATACTTGATTTGTATACAACCAGAACTGAACTGGAGTTTTAAGGCGCACCAACACGTGTAAAAGTCATTCGTCGCCTTAATATTTTGTTTGTTTGTTTTATGGTGTTTTACTTCATTTTCAACACATATTAGGTTATATACGACGGTCGATTTTTGTGGTGGAGGCAGACCACCCACTTTACCTGGGTAAAACCGGTTGTACACCTCCTACAATCCGTAAAAATTAACACTTCCTCACTTACAAGTCGAGCTCCCAGTGGAATTCGAACCCGAGGCAAAAACAAAAAGAAAATTCTACGTTCATTCTCCATTTGCATCGAGTTAAAAATCGAGTTAAAAATATACAGAATGAGCCTAGAACCTTGTCACAACCCACTTAGTTGCCACTACGACACGTATGAGACACATTGGCTTATTACGCAGTTGGACTACCATAATAAATTAACATGCTTCCACGCGTACTGTTTTTCTGTTTGATCTTCTCGAGTCATACACAGTTCATTTAATTTATAAAATATGCTTCAAATTTGATAAAAATGGAAGATACGAAGAATAAACTCTGTCAACTTGATCCGTGCTCTCTCAGTAAAATCTGCCGTGTTTACTAAGGCATCATGTTTTCTCGTACCACGACCCCTTTCGAAGCGGATAACTTTTACTCAGATGGCCCTTTCACAAAATAGCGATACAATTACTGAATTATGTATTATAGTATCAAATGCAAACATTCTGCGTAATTTTCGTAAAATTTCGAAGTTCAAGTTCGAATATCTGCCTTATTGGTCGACAGCATAGGTCGGGTTAATCACTGTCTACTTTCTACAAGTTTTTTTTATTTTTTATCTCACTTGTATTTTTGAAAAATACTTGTAAAAAATATCTAACCAGTATTGTGATGTCTGCCGTTTTTATCCCTCTGTTATCAGAGATACGGGTTGTACGGTGTGCTAGGTGGATATACTTCGATACGCGGGACCGCCCAGTTTACATCCCGATTCGAGGGACTGGCTAACAGAAAGTCTCTTGCCAAAGAAAACACCGACAAACTTAGTGTCCGTTAAAGGGAATGTAGCGCCACAGCCAAACAAGCTTTATTATTGAGAGTTCTGAAAAACTTGGAAAAAAGGTGAAAGAATTATCAAAATCGGATGATAAACAAAAACGATATGACCATTTAAAGGTTGTTCTAAAACGAATATGGGAGCCGCCATTTTTAGAACTATGACGTCATAGTTCCAAATTACCATATATGGAATATTGATCAAAATCATTTAAAGCAAAGAAAGTCGCTGCAAATGAATGCAAAATCCTTTACTGGTCATATAAAGCATTATTGCCATTAGTATACATATTTTCCATACAGTTGCTGTCATTTTTTCCTATTAATCAGTAATTTTTCATATTTATAAATATTCCATATATGGTCATTAGAACTGTGATGTCATAGCTCTCAAAATGGCAGCTTCCATATCCGTTTCAACAGAACCTTCAAATAATCATAACTTCTTTGTTTATCATCCGATTTTGGAAATTCTTTTACCTTTATTCATTTTTTTCAGAACTCTCAATAATAAAGATAGTTTGGCTGTGGCGCTACATTCCCTTTAAGGCTTAAAACCGGCTCCTCCGGAGTTATGGTTCTTGCTTATATTAAAAGCTAGGAGTCATGGTTCTTGGTTATGGTCTTATTTAAAAGACATATAGGCGTAGGAGCCGGGGTGGGGGTGGGGGAAGGGGACCCCAATGTTCAGAGTGGGGGTGGACGGAGGTCGGGTGGGGGGTGCATAGTATGCTTTTGCCCCACCCCACCACCCCCAATAATTTTAAGAAAAAAACACGTTTTTTTGTTGTTTTGCTTGTCAAACATTTTGTGAACAAGTTTGGCCCCTCCCCCACCAACCCATAATTGAAACATGCTTTTTTTGATTGTCAAATATCTTTTTCAACAAGTTTCCTCCCCCATCCATCACCCCATATCTGAAACATGCTTTTTTTTATTGTCAAATATCTTTTTCAACAAGTTTCCTCCCCCAAACACCACCACCCCATCATTGAAAAATGCTTTTCTTGATTGTCATATATCTTTTTCAACAATTTTCCTCCCCCTCCCCCCTATCTTTTTCAACAAGTTTCCTCCCCCACCCCCACATTCCCCCACCCCCACCCCACATCCTATCCCCAATAATTGAAACTTTTCTACGCTCATGAAAAAGGTTACAGAGTGTTGGCTATTCATGTTAAACGAAGGGAAGTGCAATAACTTCTATAAATTGATTCTGATTTGCACCGATGGTTAATTTCATAACTATCTAGGATGGTCTCGACTAAACTTTTAAATGAGGTGAAACAATATTTGGGGTCGTATGTCCAAGGGCACTCAACTTTAGATTCTTGTCCATATCCCGAAGCTGCTCGAGATCGTTAATGAAACCTCATTTGTGTACAATTCATCAATAGCATGGTTGCATGTTTAAGATAGTTACATGTATGTATAATTATGTCCAATACAATTACCTCAAAGAAGATATAACAATCGAACAGGAAAAGTAGCATTCAAGGACGAGTCAATCACAAACACATACTGAAACAACTAACACCTTTAAAGATGAATACAAGGCAAAATAGGACATCGCAAACACAAAAGGGTTGACAATAGGGCTACCACCGTGGAATGGTCAGTGGCAAAAACGCCGCTGGGGTTTAAACAGGTTCTAGGGTGCACCAAACCTCTCTTACCTACTGTCATCCCAATAAACGGGACAGAGTAAATACAGATATCCCCGCCAGGTTATACTCTCTAACGAACAAGGCAACATTAATAGGCAATATAAGTAAAACACAAATTGTTTCAGACAAGAAATCTGTATACTCTCCAAACAAGAATATAATCCAGTGATGCTCTCCGAAGTGGGTACTTTGTCAGTTTGAACTTTGAAATTTTATCATTGGACATCAATTATTGGGAAAATGTCCATAATAATAAACTGTGGGTCTGTGTGATATATGATCGGAGTGATTTTCTTATACACAGGCCAAAAGCAACACCGTACTGTTGCATACCAATAAGTAGTTCCAACTTCAGCTTCAGGCAAGAATTTTTATTAGTATAAAATTGCAAAGGACAATACCTCTAATAGCAATTTGAATGCGATATAGATATGGTTCTTTCATTCTGAACTTCCATTCATTGCCCTCTATCATTGTAAGAAGTTTCATTCCAGTTACTGGTTACTGAGTAGAAATATTTTTTTTAGTAATAGCGACCTTACATTTGACCCCATTGACCTAAAATGCAATCCTAAGCTTCCTTTCCATATCACATACTCCGTATCAGCTACCTACAGCAACACAACACGCTTTTTTTTAACAGTATCTCTTTCCTAAAGTCATTGAGCGGATACCATTTTTCTATTTTTGGTAACAGAGCCCTTGACCCCAAATACAATCCCAAGCTTCCTTTCCATACGCGCTATATATACAACAAGTGTCGTCTCAAGATCTCATTTATAACAACAGTTATTGATTGGATACCATTTTCTACTTTTAGTAACAGTGACCTTGACCCAAAATGAATGAATGAATGAGTGTTTTACGGCACATCGACAAATGCAATACCAAGCTTCCTTTCGATATAAGCTACCTACACTGGCAGTACATTTTGTCACAATATCTCATTTTTCTATTTTTAGTAACAGCGACCTTGACCCCAAATACAATACCAAGCTTCCTTTCCATATAAGCTACCTAGACAGTAAGTTTCATCACAGTATCTCATTCCTAACAACAGTTATTGAGCGAACAAAATAATCTATTATTAATATAAGGTTACCATAACCTTGACCCCAGTGACCGCAAATGAAACACAAAGCTTCCTTTCCATATAAGCTACTAACACAGCAAGTTTTGCCGCAATATCTCATTGCTAACGAAAAATATCGAGCAGAAACCATTTTTCTTCTTTTAGTAACAGGACCTTGACCTTGCCGCCAGTGAATTCAAATGCAAACCAAAGCTTCATTTCATTAGAAGCTACCAACACAACAAGTTTCATCACAATAGTTCAATCCTTGCGGAAGTTACTGAGCAGAAACTGTTTCTTTATTTTTAGTAACGGTGACCTTGACCCCAAATGCAATCCAAGCTTCCTTTTCATAAAAGCTACTTACACAGCAAATTTTGTTGCAATATTTCATTGCTATCTAAAGTAATTCAGCAGAAATTATGAGTTCGATGCCGCCCGACTGCTAAACGACATTAGCCAATCTAACAACCATGCAGACTTTTCCAAAGGAAAACCTGGTTGAAGAAATAACCCACCACATAACATTTAAATTACAATACAAAACCGTTTATCAAAAATCTATCCAGGTGTTCAGGTCATATAATAATGTATACCGATAAGTGCAGATTAAATTATAGGTTTATTCTCAGGTTCTTAAAATACCTGTGACTGAATATTAGTTGCCAACTCTTAATTAGACGCTCCAGTTTTGGGCTTTGGCCTGGCTGGTTAAAGCCGTTTCTGCTGTGTCTATAGTTTGGATTCTCAGAATATGTAAGTCCTATATATACCTCGCTGGAAGTAGGTTTCGAAACGATGTACATGTTCTAAAAGTTGGCTGTTGTTGGCGGTTTAGTTACTTTAAACAAATAATGATGTACAGCTACAACTAAAACAAGACTAGATGGCCACGGCCTACATGTCAAGCCCTATTACAAAGGTCCAGGTTTTTGATTTGACCAACGCCACTGTCAATCCCAAGATATTAAATTAATGGCATTAACAGTGGGGGATGCATGTCATAGAGGAGACCGGATGCGACCTATATTTCATCAAAAGTAGGTCACAGCTACCCGAAACTTTGCACATGATGTTAGATCCATATAAGGAACATTCTGGTCAAGTTTGTTGAATATCGTGCGAGAAAGTAGTTAGATAATAAGCATGCCGTAGCGGAGACCGGATGTGATCTATATTTTGGTGAAAGTAGGTCACAGCGACCCGAAATTTTGCACATTATGTTAGATGCATATAAGGAACATTCTGGAGAAGTTTGTTGAATATCCTGCGAAAAAGAAGTAACATTTTGCACATGACGTTAGATGCCTACAAGTAACATTCTGGTGAAAATCCTGTGAGAAAGAAGCAGGATACGCAGTCGTAGCGTAAAGTAGGTCAAAGCAAATCGAAATTGTGCACATGCTGTTGGATCTATATAATGAACATTCTGGTAGTTTGGTGAAACAAGCAAATTCGATGAATTGATATCCCCCGCCGAATGATGTATTATCCTCGAGTGGAAGAAATGTGTTCGGATTCTTTTTTAATTAGTATAAATTATGACCTGGAGCCTTCATAAATTCGAATATCTACTAGATAGTATTTTTGAAATTCATCACCATAGTAGATTTGAAAAAAAACAACAAACATTTTAAGGCATTGACTTTTATATTGGGACTAAAGGGCTGGACTGGGTGTAATATTAGCAGGTGTGTATAATATAGTAATACAATTAATGTAATATACAAGAAATGTAGAATTGTATATCAATGATTACTTTTTAATTACCTGGCCATGTAATATTTATCAATCTGATTACTTCATCTCATTACTACGGCTACTATCAGATGATCTTGTTATTTCAGTGGGAGGGATGTATTTGGCTCAAGTTTGGCTAGCTTTAAAATAAATCAAACTTTCATTAATATAAACACTCAAACCAAGTTTGACATGTGACCCAGGGTCAGAGCCAAATTTGATCCCAGTGTCACCATTTGAACAAACTTGGTAGAGGACCATAAGCTGAGTGCAAATACAAAATATTAAACTGTTGACTCTTGTAGTTTCAGAGAAGAAGATTTTTTAAGTTTTTCCCTATATAAGTCTATGTTAAACATGTGACCCCTTGGGTGCGGTCAAATTTGACCCCAGGGTCACCATTTGAACAGAACTTGTAGAGGATCAATAAGCTGATAATAAATAAAAAAGATTAAACCTTTATCTCTTGTAGTTTCAGAGAAGATTTTTGAAGTTCTTCCCTATAACTCTATGTAAAACTGATCCAACAAGGGGGACTAAGCTCCCCATTAAAAGAAATGAACCCATGAACCAAGGCTTCTTATGAGAAAAAAAAAAAAAAAATTTTTTTTTTTCAAAATAACTCTGTAATGTAAAACTGATCCAACAAGGGCCCCTAAGCTCTGAACCGATGCACCAAGGTTCCTTATAAAACAAGAGGTCAATGACCTTGAAGCTCTACTGATTGATTTTGGTTTCAGGAAGTAGTCGCTACAGACTTGTTTTTTGAAAATCTATATTTAACCGTGGCGGCCATCTTGAAATTCCGGCCGAACTGAAATTTTGCTAGGATCAATTAGACATCAAGAGCAACATTCCTGTGAATTTTCATGTAAATCCGTCAAGTATTTTCAGAGGAGTAGTCCCTACAAGTTTTCATTATATAACTATGTAAACAAAGATGGCCGCTGACAGCCATGTATAACATCGAATCGAAACGATTTTTGACAAGGACCAACATCATGTCATGCTGATCATTTTAGGAAAAGTCCCATATCAATATCACTTATAGTTTTCAAGAAGTAGTCGCTACAAACTTATCTTTTAAAAATCTATTTTTAGCTGTGGCGGCCATCTTGAATTTCTGGCCGATCTGAAATTTTGCTAGGATCAATTAGACATCAAGAGCAACATTCCTGTGAAGTTTCATGAAAATCCTTTAAGTAGTTTCAGAGAAGTAGTCGCTACAAGTTTTCATTATATAACTCTATGTAAACAAAGATGGCTGCTGGCAGCCATGTTTAACGTCGAATCAAAACGATTTTTATTAAGGACCAACATCATGTCATGCTGATCATTTTAGAAAAAGTCCCATATCAATAACACTTAGAGTTTTCAAGAAGTAGTTGCTACAAACTTGTTTTTTAAAAACCTATTTTTAGATTTGGTGGCCATCTTGGATTTCACATCCACTTGAATTTTTGCTAGGATCAACTAGACTTCATGGGCAACATTTCTGTAAAGTTTCATGAAAATCCATTTGGTAGTTTCAGAGGAGTAGTCGCTACAAAAAAAGTTTATGGACGGACAGACAGACGGACGCCGCACCACGGCTTAAGCTCTGCTGATCTCTGATCAGTCGAGCTAAAAATGAAGGCCCTATTGTCTTAACGAGGCAAAATATAGCATTTTTAACTAAATCAAGGGCCATAACTCCGCTGATACTAGTCCGATCTGGCTGGTTTTCGAACTTGTCCTAGCTTTCATTGATATTAACAATCTATCAAAGTTTGGTAAAGATCGGATAAAAAATGAAGGCCCCATCGTCTTAACGAGACAAAAGTTAACGGACGGACGGACGGACGACGGATGACGGACAACACACCATCCCATAAGTGCTAAAAAAAGAAGAAAAATATACCTCTTGTGAGATTTGAAACCACGACCCGAATAATTCAAGGGGACCTTTATCAATTTACGGGCAATAACTCTGGCGTTACTAGGACGATTCCAAAATAAATTTGCCGTGTGACAACAACTATTATCAAGATATGCCTGTGGACAGACAGAATTAAGCAATTTTTAGCAATTAAAGGGCAATAACTCTGGCATTCCTAGGGCGATTCCGGAAAAAAATAGCTGCGTGTCATCCCACTTTCAGGATAAACATTAATATCACTCCGCCGAAGGGATAAAAATCTGGCAAGTATCAAAGATATTAAGAAATGAAAATCGCACGCACAAACTGACACACAAACTACCGATGACATTGTGATCACCAAGTTGAGATCAGTAATCGGGCTCAACAAAAAACGGTAGAACCGATGCTCCCCGTAATGTATCAACTTACCGTATGGCCATTTATCACCAACCAGTCTTCAATTTGCAGTTGTTTTTTGCCATTTTTGAGTTGGGTGTATTCCATTAAAACATACCTGGAACCCCAGCAAGGCAATTTAATAAACATTTATGGGTGAACACTATTTTTAGAAATTTGGTTCTTTAAATTCAATTTTGCATCTATTAGTGGGTGTTTAATTTCAAAAGTGCCTTCCTGGGGTCTGATGTATATTTTAATGGAATAGCCCTTATGCTTTTGACAAGAATTGAATTGAATTGGGGTTTTAAGGCGCACCAACACATTACAGGTTATATGGCACCTAACAGGCATGAACATGCCAGGCTCATCTTCCATGTACATCGAGATAAAATATGGAAAATGGGCCTAGAACCTTCTCACCCCGAACTGCAGAGTTGCTGCAAATTCTATCGTAAAAACTCCATTTACGCTGGAGCCAGGTTTATTGTTTTTCTGCCACTGCTCTTAGTGATGTGAGCGAGATGGCACCTGAAACAATGCAGGGGTCATGATGAAGACCTTTAATGAGCATGAACAAAAAATGACAAAATGAATATGAATGGGGGGGTCCTACCCCTCTGCATGTGACGGTGTGTTTGCAGTGGTTGTATTCTACCCCGGCAACCACACGGGGTGCTTTTGACAAGAATTATAAGCATAAAATTACAAATGGCAATAACAGGATTGGTTCTAGTTCTCTGCACTTTCTGTCATTGCCCTTGATCATTGAAGTTTCATTGCATTCCAATTAGTAGTTTTTGAGTTGTGCTCTGGACATGAATTATAAGAATAAAATTTCGAAGGGTAATAACTCAAATTTGAATGAAGAGTTATGGTTCTTGCACTAAATGCCCTCTATTATTGTGTGATGCGTTTTGAAATTATGCTCCGGACAAAAATGGGATGGACGGACCGACGACAAAGCGGCGACTATATGTTCCGCTAAACATTTCGGGGAGCATACCAGTGGAAATATCATCTAAGACACGAAAGGTAGTGTTGATAAGCGGGGTATTTGCTTAAAGGGACACTGTCCGTAAGTAAGCTGATAATCAAATAACTGTCTTTATTCAGTGAAATGTATACATGAAAACATGAGCATAGACCCAGATAAGTACATGTATGTAGTAATACATTCGTGAGTTTGAAAAAAAAAGTTTTATTTGTAAATAATGTAAATAATATGGGACCCACTTTATTTACTTTTTATGCTGATCACGTGACTTCTATTTGCGTATTAGGTTTTCTACATAGTATGTATTGCGTAATATGTATGGCCCGCATAGCTCAGGTAGGAGCGATGTCGTCTATTACGCGCACAGTCTTATTACCCGTGAGTGTAGTTTTAGTTTGGGCTGCTGGTTCAAACTCGCAAAGCGGTAGTTCTTTTCTTTTGTACTTCCGTCAATCTTGCTTTTAATTAGTAAATATTCAATACTGTTAGTGTGTAATGTTTGTGAATGTAATTAGTGTGTGTTTTATTAGCTAAAAGTTATGGACATTGTCCCTTTAAATACCCAACTAAAAATGCCAAAATTCCCGATTAAAATAAAAAGCATGGTTACCAATAAAGTAATCGAAGTTGTCAAATGATAAAACAACCAATGCTAATTGAGCAATATATGAGTTGCTGAAGGGACACCCAGTCACCTTGTATAAAGCCTATTAGATTTTGTGTATACAATATTAGTGGTAAATGTCGCAAACTGTTATTGTTTTATTTTACCCAATTAAAATCATGAAATACCCAATTAAATAAATACCGATGGGTAAATACCCAATTGATCAAGAAGCTTATCTGTAGCTCTGGAGCATCAGTTTCTTCAAGAAGATAAAGCACCTTTGTGAACCACCTGTAAGCTTCAATTGTGCCAGTGTGTTTATGACAATAGGAAGCTTATTCACCCAATGTTTAGGTTTGAATCAATTACTTTTAGATCCGGAACAATTTCTATTTAATTGGAAGTGAATTGGGTTTTAAGGTGCACAAACACATGAAAGGTTATATGGCGCCTAACAGGAATGAACATGCCAAGACTCATCCTCGATTAACATCGAGATAAAATATGGAGAATGGGCCTAGAACCTTCTCACCTGCAGAACTGAAGAGTTGCTGAAATTCAATTTCTACTAAAATTTACTTTGAAGTACTGGCCATCTAACGGTGAAATAAACACCTATATATATGGCTCTAAATAAGGGTTTACCAACTATGTATGGCAAATTAAAGGATCGGTGGAATGGATGATACAATACAAACAAATATCTACATTTTTATTTTATTTTGAACATGTTTACAATTAAAAGCACATAGAACTAAAACTTTGATAAAACACTACTGTTAAAATAAAAGCATATGTTTATTACAAAATGCCCTCACAAGCCACCTAGTGGTAGTTGCAAGCCAGCACATGGTTTAGTTTAATTCTCAACATCTGTGCATGTCTTCCTTTAATATGAATTGTTCTCGTTATAAAACAAGCATACATAAGAAATCACAACAGACAATATGAAGGGGACTAGACACAGTGAATGTAGCACTAACTTTTTTTGACATGATTTTTAAGACAAATTATTGATAATAGAAATGCTCATTTCTGAAATCTACTTTAATTCAGAACAATTTGAACCATTAGCACTTAATAGCTCAAATATTGAAATTATTATTAAAAGGATGCTGTAGAGAATGAATTAGAACTAGTGGCGTTGTAGCAATTTTGCACGCATGCACACATACCCACCCACACACACATACACACATTATCACAATTTTAATTGCAGGATTTTGATATAAAATGATTGAACAAAATATCATGACAATTCTAGTGTCAGTAACAAGCATTTTTCAAATCAATACACGAAATAATAAATTCTACATAATTTTGTAAGTACTTTTATAAAATGAAATAGATTTCCCATTTACTTTTTCTAGAAACACAGTACATAATATCATACCATATATAGCAAGAGAGCATCATTGATGTAGGATCGCGAATCCATAATCTGTTTTACTAACAAAGAAAGGATCACATTATGTATATATCAGCACGTGCATCAACATGACCACAAACATGGCCGTGTAGAATACGAATTTCACAAAATTAACTGCCAGAACTAGGCTGGAGTAAACAAGATTGACATACAACACAAGCGGTAACTTACAATCTACACAGAATGTCTTCTTTTAATACCCTGAAGCTAAGATTTTTGTAAGAATTCTACTTTTTGTATAGCAAAATCATACTACAATATATCCAGTAATTTTTAACAATTCTTTATTATGCATTGTTTTTAAACTAACCTGTATTTTTATAAACAATCTATACACGTAAATAACGTAGATAAATTTCACCACTAAGCACTAAATAGTTTTGCACATCTCGTATATAAGTGACCAGTCAATAATTTTGGCTGTATGACCAACTAATAAATCGAGAAATGAAGCAGTTATTTAATGGCTCACCTGGTCAATAACAAAACTATTATATATATTGTGCTCGGCCTTGTATCACATACTCCTTCCATCCAGCTCGAGGGATAAATAGTTGTAACTACTGACCTGGAAGTCGTTTAATAACTGTATACATTTCTTATTTTTAGGTTATCTAGAGCCTCCACACAGGGAGGGGGATCCGGAAACCGGATTCAGCTAAATCAACAAAAAACTAAGCTTCTCTGACAGTTGTTTCACTCTAATTCTAATTTGACCACTTTCAAAAATGATCTGATCACTTTACACTTTTCTCTCTTCATTACCAGTGAACTGACATAAGATTATAAAACCTCAGGATGACTACATACTGTATCTTTAGTCTGACAGCTGATCAATGTTTGTTCATCAGTTTTACCCAGCACAGATATGTGATGACAGTCTAGTGGCAGGCAGTAGCATCTACAGGGAAATTAGATACTGGTCCAGGAATTCATCAAGAGTACAAGAAACAATGTGTGGACTACTGTCATACAATCTGTCGTCTTTTTCTGAAACAGGAACAATTTGAATGTTAGGCATTTAATAGAAACCATTTATTCTTTTCAGGCACTGCAATAGAAACCATTTGTTTATTTTTTAGGCATTGCAATTAAATAGAAACCATTTAGTGGATTTTAGGCATTGCAATAGAAACCATGTCAGTTTAGCCATTGCAACAGAATCCATTGTGGAATTTTAGGCACTGCAACAGAGCTGTCGAATTTTAGGCATTGCAATAGGAAGTTCGGACACCATTTGTCGAATTTTAGGCATTGCAATAGAAAACATACCTAATAAGTGGTGTCTTATTTCGAAATCCAAGATTTTTCTTCATTATATCCCTTATATACAATGAAATTTTTGTTTGTTTATAAGAAAGCAATAGATTACCTGCTACAATAAAGCATTTTGTGTTTACTTGGACAAAAAAGGAAAGTATTTGACACGACATTTATTTTGTGTGTATTTGGAAATTAGTCTCTGCTATTGCTTCACATATTATTAAGAAAATTGTCCTTGAATAATGGGACTGACAAAAAAATGTTGGAAACAAATCTAAATCTATTTTAGTATGATATTGTATGATAAATGAACTCATGGTAACAATTTAAATGTTGTAAATGAAACAATGCACAGACGAACACACTATATAACATTATATTTCAGTCAACATTTTTCGAATGGCGCGGCATGCATGATAATAATTACCAATAATTACCAAGATTAGGGACAACATTAATATACGAGGTGATGGAACAGATCATCAAACTTGGCAGAGACAATGTGGCCATATACAATCTGACCAAGTTTGGAGAATATTGGATAACATGCTGGAGCCTGGACATTAATTTCGTGATGTGTTTATTTCAAGGGCCACAAGGGAATCACGCAGGCAATTGTGCTGATTTTCGAACTTGGCCGAGACATTGTGCCCATATACAATTGACCAAGTTTTAAAAAAACTGGATAACAGTTACCCAAGTCAAAGAGTCCAGACATGTATTTTGCAAATTTTTACTATTCAAAGAGGAATAACTCTGGTATTACGAGGAGATGGGCCCATATACAATTTGACCAAGTTTGGAGTAAGACTGGATAAGAAAGTCTGTGATCAATGATGTAATTTTTTGTGTTTATTAGAAGGTAAAAGATTACCTGTGACAATGAAGTATTTGAGGATATCTGAGTCACGGTCCAGTTGTCGTCCCGCATACTCCTGCAGACTGACCAGATCCTCGTCACACTGCTGGGTGGGTACAGTCTCGATGGTCTGCCTGTACCGACTGTCTGACAAACTGTGAATGATCTCCTCATAGGCAACCCTCAGGCTGAATCAGAGTGTAAGATGGACATGGATGGTAAAGCTTGAAAAGTAGGGGTTGATGCAGAGTCTGACTGTCCCATTATACCTTTTTCAGACTTCCCAAATCTCTCCAACTCACATCCCCAACTTCCCTAATTTGAAATGAATCCCGCTTTCTTTCAGAAATGAAATGGTCGTAGCATATGCCTGTTTTTCTCTGAATTATGCCAGAAATCTAGATTGTTTGCTCTGACAATGTCATATAAATAAGAGTACTCAAATCAAGTCTTACAATTCTTTGACACACAAAAAGGTATAGAAATAATTTCAGTGTTTTTTTATGTGTTGTGTGAATGCAGCCTGTGCCTGTGCCATTGTGAAAAATAGCGGCATTTTTCTAGAAATTGTGAAAATTGTGAAATATTATAAAAGAAAAGAAACTTTTTTCACAGTTTAATATCCCTTGGTTTTAAGTTTTGTTTTTGGTAAATACAGACTAGTTTTGACACCAGCTTATGTTAAGACTAGTATCCTTACTGCCTGTTTTTTTTTTTTTTTTTTTTTTTTCAGATTGTGAATTTTTTGGATATAATTGTGAAAAAAGTATACTTTTTGGCATTGTGAATGGGGCCGAATAATGGCCCCAAATTAGGCATAAAAAACACACTATAATTTCGAGTCATACTTGTACATTGGGTTAAACTGGGTCATACTTTTCACATTGGGTCAATGTACAAGTATGACCCAATGCACAAGTATGACACAAATTGACCTGGTGTACAAGTATAACCTAATTTGATGCAATGTACTCAGAGAATGTCATTTTTAACGTTTTTCTATATAACTCTCTGTAAACTTTGGGTCGCTGTGGCGGCCATTTTGATTATTCGACGATAACGAAAAACACAAACTTGATAGAGGCCAACCCAAGGAACATGTTTATGATATTTCACAAGAATGGAATAAGTGGTTTCGGAGATGTCGTTTGAAATTTCCTTAAATTTGACCTAATTTTAGCCATGGTGGCCATCTTGGATGACTGCTGGCTGCAAAAAACATAAATCTGAGTGGGACTATCCTAAAGATCATTGTAATGAAGTTTCATCAAAATCCTTCAAGCGGTTTCAAATAAGATGTAATTTTTAGCCTTTTCCTATATAACTATGTAAACTTTGAGTCGCCGTGGCGGCCATTTTGATTATTTGACGATAACGAAAAACACAAACTTGATAGAGGCCAACCCAAGCAACATATTTATCCTATTTCACAATAATGGAATAAGTGGTTTCGGAGGAGATGTCGTTTTCCTTCAATTTGACCTAGTTTTAGCCATCCTAGTTCTAGTTTCCAGTGTTCAATCTAGCTTTGCCAAACTGGGGGCCATTTGGGCCCATGGACTTTGCAATTGGGGGCCATTGTAAAAAAATGGGGGCCAAACAAAAAACTAAAAGTCAATAAAATCATGCTTTTAAATAATGTATTTTGTTGCTTTGACTCCAATGTCTCAGTGGCAGTTACTGTATAATAAATGGAACTTGAAGTGAACTGTAAACTTGGAAACAATTTAACTAATTAAACGTTTGAACCGTCAATAAACAGTAATATGTACAGTATATTATTGTACTATATAGTGAGTAGGGCTATCATCTGACTTCGGTTTTTTCGCCGTTCTCGGCAAAAAAAATAATCTGAAATCCGCTTCATCACTGATGCTGACACGGCTAATGTAATACATAGCAACGGACGGGTTGTGCTGTATTTACTATGTAAAATTTACTGTACAGTTTAGTTTATCGATCGCAACACAGTCAGCAGTTGGGCGCACTGTGCCTAAATAGCAAAATGGGAGAAAATGATCGAAATTAATGAAATGACCATCGCCTATGGAGTGCGCCCGGCGGTCCCATTCCTTATGAGAAATTGCGCCATTTCGATCGCAAGGGGTCAATGGCGCAGCCTAGATTGCACACTGAGTTTCTGCTGGCCCTTGGCCAGTAGAGTTAACAAGAGGTCAATAACCTTGAAGCTCTACTGATAGGCTTTTTTTGATAGCTAGAAAAGCACTGCTGAAGATTCAAGAAAATCTGTAGTTTCAGGAGTAGTCGCTACAAGTTTGAACTATTGGCCGCGGCAGCATGTTTAATGTTGAATCAAAATAATTTTCAACAAGGACCAACATCATGTCATGCTGATCATTTTAGAAAAAGTCCCATATCAATATAACTTAGTTTTCAAGAAGCAGTTGCTACACATTTTTTTTTTTAAATCTAATTTTAGCCGTGGCAGCAATCTTGAATTTCCGGACGACCTGACATTTTGCTAGCATGAACTAGATATCAAGAGCAACATTCCTGTGAAGTTTCATGAAAATACGTAAAGTAGTTTCAGAGGAGTAGTCGCTACATGCTTTTACTATATAACTCTATGTAAACAAAGATGGCAGCTGGCAGCCATGTTTAATGTTGAATCAAAATAAATCAACATCATGTCATGCTGATCATAATGTAAAAGTCCCATATCAATATCACTTATAGTTTTAAACAAGTAGTCGCTACAAACTCGTTTTTTAAAAATGTATTTTTAGCTTTGGCGGCCATCTTGGATTTCACCTCAACATGATTTTTTGCTAGGAACAACTAGACATCATGGACAACATTTCTGTAAAGTTCATTGCAAATCCATCCAGTAGTTTCAGAGGAGTAGTCGCTACAAAAAAAGTTGACGGACACTCTACCATGGCATAATGTCTGCTGAACTTTGATCAGTAGAGCTAAAAACGAACAGCGTATTATTATTAAATTCTGTGAAAGTATTGTGAAAACACCGACAGAGACTAAAATATTTTTGAACAAGTTATTAGGGAAGTCTTCCCTGTTTCGGGCACTCGTTTACAGATGGTATAAACGCTTCCAAGATGGGCGCACATCAACAAGCGATGACCAACGGAAGGGCAGACCGAGCGTTATTGACGAAAATATGGTGTTAATAAAGGCGGCGCTAGATAACGACAGGTATGTCTTCGGGGAAATCGCGGAAATGTGTGATATTGGACTTGCAACCGCACACACAATAATCACTGAAAAGCTGGAAATGACAAGAGTATGCGCAAGATGGATCCCACGCTTATGGACGGATGAACAAATGCAACGGAGGGTTATAGATTCGAAATCATTCGCCAGAAGTTACAAAAGACACGGACAACAGTTCCTGAGTAAAATCATCACAACCGCCGAAAAGTGGTTTTACTTTTACGAACCGGAGACCAAACAACAAAGCAGTGTCTGGAAGAACCCAAGGGGGAAACTGACAACATGCATATTATTCCAAGGTAATTAATTTTGCTAGACAGTAGACAACGCGCCCGCTCATATTGCCCAGGAAACAACGCTTGAACTACATGTGCTCGGCTTTGAGAGGATCGCCCACCCACCTTACAGCTCCGACTTAGCACCTATGTATTTACCCTTTTCCCGACTGTCAAGTCTTAACTCCTTGGAATGAGGTTTGAAAATCTTGTGGAATTAAAAACTGAAGTTTCAAACATAATTCAAGTTTTGACAATGGTTTCAGAATGTGTTTAATACATGGTTGCATAGACATGAGAAGTGTATATCGTGTAAAAGTAACGTCACGATTTGACGTTGTTGGTGACGTCAGACTGCTCCGCCCTCCCCTATATGTATGTCTTTGAATTAACATAATACAGGGGCACAAATTAGCGCTCGCCCAGTCGCCATTGGCGAGTAAAAAATGGTCTGGGCGACCAAAATTTGACTTCCCATGTGGCGACCAAAAATATTCAATCCAAAAACGGGAAAAGGCTTACCATTCAACACAAACATATAAGTTCGAGGATTTTACCCCGCAGATTTTGCTTAACGAAACAAACGTTTGTTTTTATTTTTCCACTGCGGAAACAAGACAATGTTCGAGATGTTGCGAAGTACGGTTTCCCACAAAACTGCATGTTACGGTACTCTTCACTTCAAATGTCAATGTAAAATTAGATGAGCAAGAGTACAAGTAACATTTGCTGTTATAAATTCAACATTAAAACAGACATGGTAGTGTTTATTTTACACATGATCATAAATTCCTGTTATAATTTGAAGGGGGAATAATTAGGTTTCACTTCCGGTTTTTGGATATTCTAAAACGCGGCGCTTTTGATTAATAAAATGCGGTGTTTTTAGAAATCATCAATAACAATTATATGGCAGAGAACTATGTTGATAGAAAAGGTCTCGTACATTAATTTTAAAACTGTATGTCAACATAAAATATTTATAACAAAATTAAACATTAATTTAATAATATCTAATCTTTTTTAATCTTTTATTACAATAATTTACATATTCTAGTTGTGATCATTTATAACAAAATTCATTAACAATACTATTTATAATTAAATAGATAACTTGGACTTGTAATGATCAGTAATGTTGTTTATAATATTCAATAAACACGGATTAATGGCATGTGTTCATAAATTATGCACCAGAGTGGTAAAATAAAATAATATTTTGTTGGGCACCTAAATTTTGGACTAGGCCCCTAAAAATATAGCCCAGCTGGCTCCTAGCTAAATAGAGTTAGTCTGTGCCCCTGTAATTCATAAACTATTTTATATTTCATATTGAAATTTTACGGACGAATACACTTAAATCTGGTGTAGTTTTTATTTACGCCCAATCCGTTTTTATTTTATAAGGACCGTCTCAAAACTTACCGAACAGCCCTCGTACAAGTATGAGCCAATTTGACCCATTGTATGAGCCAATTTGACCCAATGTACAAGTATGACCCAATTTGACCCAATGTCTAAGTATGACCCATTTTAACCCAATGTACAAGTATGACCCAATGTAAAAGTCTGACCCGATTTGACGCAATGTACAAGTATGACCCAATCTGATTCAATGTACAATATGATCCAATTTGACCCAATGTACAAGTATGACTCAATTTGACCCACCGTACAAATATCACCCAATGTATAAGTATGACTCAAATTGACCCACCGTACAAATATGACCCAATGTACAAGTATGACCCAATTTGACCCAATGTACAAGTATGACCAAATTTGACCCAATATACAAGTATGACCAAATTTGACCAAATGTACAAATGTACAATTTGACCCAATGTACAAGTATGCTCCAATTTGACCCAATGTACAAGTATGCTCCAATTTGACCCAATGTACAAGTATGATCCACACCAAATGAACTAGTATGACCAATAGTCTCTATCATCCAGACACACTCAAGCTGACTGCGAGCGCTAGCGAGCGTCTGGACTCACTGTTCTTTAAACATTTTGACCGATAGACGGCGCTAAACGTCAAAACTGACTGCAACGTGACGTCATTTTGATTGCAACATCAAAGTGCACGTTGAATTACGCGCAAAATTAGTTCCAATAGGATGTGTGTACGTCCTTATTAAATATACAATAAACTTCGTTTTATTATAGTTTCTCTAAAAACATAATATAATCTTACAAAATGATGTTTACAATTTAATTTTTAGCATTAATCGTGTGTTTGGAGTAATTTTACTGCACAACATTGCGCGTAACGTCACGTATTTTTTGACGCCGTCGTGACGTAGGAGGTGATTCCCACGGATTTCCATAACAAACTAAAGTTGACCAATCAGAGGCCGGTGATTTTTTTTTGTCCACACCTCGTTTTGATGTCAAACATTTTAAAGAAGCTTTACTCCAGACCATCGTTTGGACTTGAGAGAAGTCTCGCGAGATGTCTGGATGATCGAGACTAGTATGACCAAATGCGCAAATATGATCCAATTTGACCCAATGTACAAGTATAACCTAATGTAAAAGTATGACCCAGTTTCACCCGATGTCCAAGTATGACCCAATTTACAAGTATGCTGCAATTTGACCCAATATACAAGTATGCTCCAATTTGACCCAATGTACAAGTATGACCCAATTTGATCAAATGTACAAGTATGATCCACACAAATGAACTAGTATGACCAAATGTGCAAATATGATCCAATCTGACCCAATGTACAAGTATAACCTAATGTAAAAGTATGACCCAGTTTGACCTGATGTCCAAGTATGACCCAATTTGACCCAATGTACATGTATGACCTAATGTAAAAGTATGACCCAATGTACAATTATGAACCATTCAACGTACAAGTATGACCCAATTTGACCCAATGTACAAGTACGACTAAATTTGACCCAATGTACAAGTATGACCATTGTACAAATATGACAATCTGACCTATAAGTGTGACCCAATGTACAAGTATGACCCAATTTGACCCAATGTACAAGTATGACCCAATGTAAAAGTATGACCCAATTTGACCCAATGTCCAAGTATGACCAAATTTGACCCAATGTCCAAGTATGACCCAATGTAAAAGTATGACGCAATGTACAAGTATGACCCAATTTGACCCAATGTTCAAGTATGACCCAATCTGATTCAATGTTCACATGACTAAATTTGACCCAACGTACATGTATGACCCAATGTACAAATATGACAATCTGACAACCTACAAGTGTTACCCAATGTACAAGTGTGACCCAATTTGACCCAATGTAAAAGTATGATCCAATTTGACCCAATGTACAAGTATGACCCAATGTACAAGTATGACCCTATCTGACCACTGAACAAGTATGACCCAATCTGACCCACTGTACAAGAATGAGCAAATCGGACCCACTGAACAAGTATGACCCAATTTGACCCAATGTACAAGTATTACCCGATTTGATCCAATGTACAAGTATGACCCAATTTAGTTAATCTGGAGCATGCGTTTTCTGAAGAAGAAAAAAAGAAGCCTAACACCAACTAATAAACTTTTACCAGTCGCAATATCAAAAGTTCCAAATTTTTTTCTATATCAAGATGAAAATAAAAATACTTGCAAAATCGTATCTTACTGTTTGTGGTTGGACAGGTGTGTCAGTTGAGAAGACAGCAGGGCCAGTTTCCAGCAGCATCTCCGAGTGGAATATTGGTCCAGAGCCTGGAGTAGATCCCTCAAAGTATCTATAATAAACACAGAAGTATTATAATGTAACAGTAATCTCCAAGTGGAATATTGGTCCAGAGCCTGGTGTAGATCCCTCAAAGTATCTACAATAAACATACAAGCATTATAATGTAACAGTAATCTCTGCGTGGAATATTGGTCCAGAGCCTGGTGTAGATCCCTCAAAGTATCTATAATAAACACAGAAGTATTATAATGTAACAGTAATCTCCAAGTGGAATATTGGTCCAGAGCCTGGTGTAGATCCCTCAAAGTATCTACAATAAACATACAAGCATTATAATGTAACAGTAATCTCCGAGTGGAATATTGGTCCAGAGCCTGGTGTAGATCCGTCAAAGTATCTACAATAAACACACAAGCATTATAATGTAACAGTAATCTCCGAGTGGAATATTGGTCCAGAGCCTGGAGTAGATCCCTCAAAGTATCTACAATAAACACACAAGCATTTAATGTAACAGTAATCTCCGATTGGAATATTGGTCCAGAGCCTGGTGTAGATCCCTCAAAGTATCTACAATAAACATACAAGTATTATAATGTAACAGTAATCTCCAAGTGGAATATTGGTCCAGAGCCTGGAGTAGATCCCTCAAAGTATCTGCAATAAACACACAAGTATTATAATGTAACAGTAATCTCCGAGTGGAATATTGGTCCAGAGCCTGGAGTAGATCCCTCAAAGTATCTACAATAAACATACAAGCATTATAATGTAACAGTAATCTCCGAGTGGAATATTGGTCCAGAGCCTGGTGTAGATCCGTCAAAGTATCTACAATAAACATACAAGCATTATAATGTAACAGTAATCTCCGAGTGGAATATTGGTCCAGAGCCTGGTGTAGATCCCTCAAAGTATCTACAATAAACACACAAGCATTAGAATGTAACAGTAATCTCCGAGTGGAATATTGGTCCAGAGCCTGGAGTAGATCCCTCAAAGTATCTACAATAAACACACAAGTATTATAATGTAACAGTAATCTCCAAGTGGAATATTGGTCCAGAGCCTGGAGTAGATCCCTCAAAGTATCTACAATAAACACACAAGTATTATAATGTAACAGTAATCTCCGAGTGGAATATTGGTCCAGAGCCTGGAGTAGATCCCTCAAAGTATCTACAATAAACACACAAGTATTATAATGTAACAGTAATCTCCGAGTGGAATATTGGTCCAGAGCCTGGAGTAGATCCCTCAAAGTATCTACAATAAACACACAAGTATTATAATGTAACAGTAATCTCCGAGTGGAATATTGGTCCAAAGCCTGGAGTAGATCCCTCAAAGTATCTACAATAAACACACAAGTATTATAATGTAACAGTAATCTCCAAGTGGAATATTGGTCCAGAGCCTGGTGTAGATCCGTCAAAGTATCTACAATAAACATACAAGCATTATAATGTAACAGTAATCTCCGAGTGGAATACTGGTCCAGAGCCTGGTGTAGATCCCTCAAAGTATCTACAATAAACATACAAGCATTATAATGTAACAGTAATCTCCAAGTGGAATATTGGTCCAGAGCCTAGTGTAGATCCCTCAAAGTATCAACAATAAACACACAAGCATTATAATGTAACAGTAATCTCCGAGTGGAATATTGGTCCAGAGCCTGGTGTAGATCCCTCAAAGTATCTACAATAAACATACAAGCATTATAATGTAACAGTAATCTCCGAGTGGAATATTGGTCCAGAGCCTGGTGTAGATCCCTCAAAGTATCTACAATAAACACACAAGCATTATAATGTAACAGTAATCTCCGAGTGGAACATTGGTCCAGAGCCTGGAGTAGATCCCTCAAAGTATCTACAATAAACACACAAGTATTATAATGTAACAGTAATCTCCAAGTGGAATATTGGTCCAAAGCCTGGTGTAGATCCGTCAAAGTATCTACAATAAACATACAAGCATTATAATGTAACAGTAATCTCCGAGTGGAATATTGGTCCAGAGCCTGGTGTAGATCCCTCAAAGTATCAACAATAAACACACAAGCATTATAATGTAACAGTAATCTCCGAGTGGATTATTGGTCCAGAGCCTGGAGTAGATCCCTCAAAGTATCAACAATAAACACACAAGCATTATAATGTAACAGTAATCTCCGAGTGGAATATTGGTCCAGAGCCTGCCTGGTGTAGGTCCCTCAAAGTATCTACAATAAACACACAAGCATTATAATGTAACAGTAATCTCCGAGTGGAATATTGGTCCAGAGCCTGGTGTAGATCCCTCAAAGTATCTACAATAAACACACAAGTATTATAATGTAACAGTAATCTCCAAGTGGAATATTGGTCCAGAGCCTGGTGTAGATCCCTCAAAGTATCTGCAATAAACACACAAGCATTATAATGTTACAGTAATCTCCGAGTGGAATATTGGTCCAGAGCCGGGAGTAGATTTGTCAAAGTATCTACAACAAGAGCATCAAGAATTGCAGGGCAATTTAGTCCCCCACTGGCCCAGACAAATATTTTCCAGATATTGTCTATGATGGAGGTCAAAGATCAAGGTCAAGATCACAATGACCTTATTTTGGTACGCGACACACCGCTATCCCAAGATGTATTCACATATCAAGTTTCTTGTCTCTAAGTGTTATAGTATTGAAAATACGGTCCGGACATGCATTTTCTATGACAGAGGTCACAGGTCAAGATGACCTTATTTTGGTACGCGACACAACGCTATTCCAAGATGTATTCACATACCAAGTTTGGTATCAATAAGTGTTTTCGTATTATAAATACGGTCCGGACAAGCATTTTCTATGACAGAGGTCACAGGTCAGCGTCACAATGACCTTATTTTGGTACGCGACACACCACTATTGCAAGATGTATTCACATACTAAGTTTGGTATCTCTAAGTGTTATAGTATTGAAAATACGGTCCGGACAAGCATTTTCTATGACAGAGGTCACAGTGACCTTATTTTGGTATATGATGCACCGCTATCCCAAGATGTATCCACATCCTAAGTTTGGTATCTCTAAGTGTTATAATATTGAAAATACAGTCCGGACAAGCATTTTCTATCACAGAGGTCACAGGTCAAGGTCACAATGACCTTACACACCGCTATCCCAAGATGTATTCACATACCAAGTTTGGTATCTCTTAAGTGTTATAGTATTGAAAATACGGTCCAGACAAGCATTTTCTATAACAGAGGTCACAGGTCAAGGTCATAATGACCTTATTTTGGTACGCGACACAACGCAATCCCAAGATGTACCCACATACCAAGTTTGGTATCTCTAAGTGTTAAAGTATTGACAATACGGTCCGGACAAGCATTTTCTATGACAGAGGTTACAGGTCAAGGTCACAATGACCTTATTTTGGTACACGACACACCGCTATCCCAAGATGTATTCAAATACCAAGTTTGTATCTCTAAGTGTTATAGTATTGAAAATACGGTCCGGACAAGCATTTTCTATGACAGAGGTCACAGTGACCTTATTTTGGTATGCGACACGATGTATTCAAATATCAAGTTTGGTATCTCTAAGTGTTATAGTATTGAAAATACGGTCCGGACAAGCATTTTCTACGACGAGGTCACAGGTCAAGGTTACATTGACCTTTTTTTTGGTACGCGACACACCGCTATCCCAAATGTATCGACATACCAAGTTTGGTATCTCAGTCTTATAGTATTGAAAATATGGCCCGGACAAGCCTTTCGGAAGGACGGACGGAAGGACAGGGTGCAAACCTATAGTCCCCCCCAGGGACCGGTGGGGGACTAATAAACACACAAGTATTATAAAGTAAAAGTAATCTCTATCCTGGATTTCTGCTTTTTCCCTTAGATTCAAGTTAACATTAAAGGCATTTGCTGTAGTTTTACATGCGCAGCCTTTTTGGGCGACTTCTCTTCTAAAACTATTGGATGAATTTTCCTACAAATTTACAGGAATGTTGTTTTTGATGTCGTTGTATTTTTTGAATTTTTTTGAATTTTTTTTTTACTTCCTTTTTTTAAATTTTTTATTTTTTTTATTTTTTATTTTTATTGTCTTTATTTAAATAAAGGCCTATTATTAGATCTATACATAAAATAGGAAAAATATAGCATTTTGTAAAAATTCAAACAAAATTAAAAAATTTAAGCATAATGGTACGGTTCCAACAAGAGGCCCAAGAGGGCCTGTGGACGCTCTACTGGCTAACATGGCTCTTATAACATCAATGAAGCGAGCGACTACCATTTACGTTTTTTTGAAAGTTTCGGGCAAAAAACAGCAATCAAGGGCCATAACTAAAGAATCTGGTAAAGTTTGGTAAAGATCAGATGAAAAATGAAGGCCCTACCGTATTAACGAGGCAAAATATAGCATTTTGAACTAAATCAAGGGCCATAATTCCGCTGTTACTGGTCCGATATAAATGATTTTCTAACTTGTCCGAGCTTTCATTGATATTAACAATCTGATAAAGTTTGGTAAAGATCGGATGAACAATGAAGCCCCTATCGTCTTGAGGCAAAATATAGCATTTTTAACTAAATGAAGGGCCATAACTCCGCTGTTGCTGGTCCTATCTGGCTATTTTTCGAACTTGTTCGAGCTTTCAATGACATTAACAATCTGATAAAGTTTGGTAAAGATCGGATGAACAATGAAGCCCCTATCGTCTTGAGGCAAAATATAGCATTTTTAACTAAATCAAGGGCCATAACTCCGCTGTTACTGGTCCGATATGATCCGATATGAATGTTTTTCGAACTCGTCCCAGCTTTCATTGATATTAACAATCTGATAAAGTTTGGTAAAGATCGGATGAACAATGAAGCCCCTATCGTCCTGAGGCAAAATATAGCATTTTTAACTAAATCAAAGGCCATAACTCCGCTGTTACTGGTTTTCGAACTTGTTCGAGCTTTCAACGACATTAACAATCTGATAAAGTTTGGTAAAGATCGGATGAACAATGAAGCCCCTATCGTCTTAAAGAGTTAAAATGTAGCATTTTTAACTAAATCAAGGACCATAACTCCGCTGTTACTGGTCCGATATGGCTGGTTTTCGAACTTGTCCGAGCTTTCATTGATATTAACAATGTGGTAAAGTTTGGTAAAGATAGGATAAAAAATGAAGGCCCTATCGTCTTAACGAGGCAAAATATAGCATTTTTAACTAAATCAAGGACCATAACTCCGCTATTACTGGTCCGATCTGGCTGGTTTTCAAAATGTTTGAGCTTTCATTGATATTAACAATGTGGTAAAGTTTGGTAACGATAGGATGAACAAGAGCTGTCGGAGAACAGCGCAGCTCGACTATTCGATTTTTCGGAGAATAATAAATTTATAGCTAGTATATACCATCAGAAAACAAGGCTACAACAATGTGTGGTGGGGTTGGGAGCACAACATAACTATGTGTAAGAATTGACCAAAACTACACAGAAATATGTAAAAAAAATATTAAAAAAATATATATATCGAGTTTTGAGTGGGGTGCGGGGTGGGGGTGGGAGAGAGGCGGGGGTGGATGGTGGGGGGAGTGGGAGTTGAGAGGAACATATATATGTAAGAAGCTATGTAATAATTCACCAAAACAACACAAAAAATATGAAGATTTTTTTTTTTTAAAAATCGAGTTTGAGTGGGATGGGGTAGAGGTGTGGGGTGGGGAGGGCAACAAGTGTAAGAATTGACTAAAACAACAAAGAAATATGTAAAAAAATAATAATAATAATTCAAGTGGGGTGGGGTGAGACGCAGGGGGTGAGAGGAGAGGTGGGAGTGAGTTGGGGGCAACATATATGTGTAAGAATTGATAAAAGTAACACAGAAATATGTAAAAAAAATAATAGTTTCAAGTGGGGGTGGGGGGTGGGGGAGAGCTGGGGGAGAGCTGGGAGTGAGTTGGGGGGGGGGGGGGGGGTGCAACATATATGTGTAAGAATTGACTAAAACAACAAAGAAATATGTAAAAAAAACAAAACGTTTCAAGTGGGGGGGGGGGGAGAGGGGGGAGTGGGTTGGAAGGGGGAGGTGGGGGTGGCAACACGTGTGTAAGAATTGCTAAAACAACAAAGAAATATGTAAATAAAAACAAAAACAAAGTTCCAAGTGTGGGGCGGGATGGGAGGATGGGCTGAGGGGGGGTTAAAACATTAAGTGTCAGAATTGATAAAAGCAACACAGAAATATGTAAACAAAAACAAAAACAAAGTTCCCAGTGTGGGGCGGGATGTGGGGATGGGGTGAGGGTGTGTTAAAACATATAAGTGTCAGAATTGTTAAAAGCAACACAGAAATATGTAAAAAAAAATCAAGTGGGGGGGGGGGATGGGGCAAGCGGGGAGGGTTGCAACATACATGTATAAGAACTGACAAAAGCAACACAGAAATATGTAAAAAAAAAAAAAAAAAAAAGTTTCAAGTCTTGGGCGGGATGGGGGTGGGGAGGTGATGGGGTGAGAGGCGTGGGGGTGGGGTGGGGTGGTGGGTGCAGGGAGGGTTGCAACATATATGTGTAAGAATTGACTAAAACAACACAGAAATATGTAAAAAAAAAAAAAAAGTTCAAGTGTGGGGCGTGGTGGGTGTGGTGATGGGGTGAGAGGCGGGGATGGGGGGGGGGGAGGGGGCGGGGAGGGTTGCAACATATATGTGTAAGAATTGACAAAAGCAACACAGAAATATGTAAAAAAAAAATAAAAAAATTCAAGTGTGGGGCGTGGTGGGTGTGGTGATGGGGTGAGAGGCGGGGATGGGGGCGGGGAGTGTTGCAACATATATGTGTAAGAATTGACAAAAGCAACACAGAAATATGAAGAAAAAATAAATCAAGTGTGGGGCGTGGTGGGTGGTGTGATGGGGTAAGAGGCGGGGGGGGGGGGCTTGGGGGCGGGCGTGGGGGTGGCGTTGCAACATATATGTGTAGGAATTGACAAAATCAACTCAGAAATATGTAAAAAATAAAAAAATAAAAAAAAAGTGGGGGCGGGGTAGAGTGGGAGGGGGGTGGGGGGGATGGGAGAGGAGGGAGCCCATGCCCCAATATGGTTGAAGTAATAAGATGCATAATGCTATAACAAATCCCAAACCAAAGTTATAGATATATACATGCTTACATGCAAACCTAGATCTGCCTTTATTGCACATTTTATGGGCCATCACAATTTGGGTTCCATGGGAGCCCAGAATTTGCAAAAGACAAAATTACTTATCCAACCCTTTACAACATACTATAAGGAATCCAATTCCAAAATTTAATTCAGCTAGGACAAGAAATGTAAGAGATATAGACCTGTAAACACAGCTTACACACAAAATTTGATGTGAAACAGACACATTTTAAGGGCTCAGAATTTGGGTTCCATTGGAGCCCAGGGGTTACAGGAACCAAAATTACTTAAGCAGCCCTTAAGATAATGCTATAAGGAAGCTAATGGCCAAATTTGGTTGAGCTAGGGTAAGAATTGTAAGAGATATAGACTTGTAAACACAGCTTACATGCAAAATTTGATGTGAAATGGGACACATTTTATGGGCTATCATAATTTGGGTTCCATGGGAGCCCATGGGTTACAGGAACCAAAATTGCTTATGCAGTCCTTAAGATAATGCTATAAGGAAGCCCATGGCCAAATTTGGTTGTGCTAGGATAAGAAATGTAAGAGATATAGACTTGTAAACACAGCTTACACGCAAACCTGAATGTGGGACGCCGACGCCAACGCCGACGCCGACGCCGACGCCGACCCCGGGGTGATTACATAAGCTCTCTTATTCTTCGAATAGTCGAGCTAAAAATGAAGGCCGTATCGTCTTAACGAGGCAAAATATAGCATTTTTTAAACGAAATCAAGGGCCATAACTCCTCTGTTACTGGTCCGATATAGCTGGTTTTCAAACTCGTTCGAGCTTTCAATGACATTAACAATCTGATAAAGTTTGATAAAGATCGGATGAACAATGAAGCCCCTATCGTCTTAACGAGGTAAAATATAGCATTTTTAACTAAATCAAGGGCCATAACTCTGCTGTTACTAGTCCGATATGGTTGGTTTTCGAACTTGTCCGAGCTTTCATTAATATCAACAATGTGGAAAAGTTTGGTAAAGATAGGATCAAAAATAAAGGCCCTATCGTCTTAACGAGGCAAAATATAGCAATATAGCATTTTGAACTAAATCAAGGGCCATAACTCTGCTGTTACTGGTCCGATCTAGCTGGTTTTCAAACTTATCTGAGCTTTCATTGATATTAACAACCTGTTTAAGTTTGGTAAAGATCGGATGAAAAATGAAGGCCCTATCGTCTTAACGAGACAAAAGTTAACGACGGACGGACGGACGGACAACTCGGCATCCCATAAGCTGTACTAAAAACCAATATTAAATCTCAATATGCATGGTGACCTATAAATTTAATTGCATATATTGTCTAAATATATGTTCAAATAAGTGCCTAGGAAGTTTGAACAAATTCTGTTATTAGGAACTTAACAACAAGAGGTCAATGACCTTGAAGCTCTACTGAATGATTTAGATTTCAGGAAGTAGTCGCTACAAACTTGTTTTTTGAAAATTTAGTTTTAGCCGTGGCGGCCATCTTGAATTTCCGGCCGACCTGAAATTTTGCTAGGATCAATTAGACATCAAGAGCAACATTCCTGTGAAGTTTCATGAAAATCCGTCTAGTAGTTCCAGAGAAGTAGTCGCTACAAGTTTTCATTATATAACTCTATGTAAACAAAGATGGCCGCTGACAGCCATGTTTAACATCAAATCAAAACGATTTTTGACAAGGATCAACATCATGTCATGCTGATCATTTTAGAAAAAGTCCCATATCAATATCGCTTATAGTTTTCAAGAAGTAGTTACTACAAACTTGTATCTTGAAAATCTATTTATAGCCATGGCTGCCATCTTGAATTTCCGGCCGACCTAAAAAAAATCTGGGATCAATTGGACATCAAGAGCAACATTCCTGTGAAGTTTCATAAAAAATCGTCAAGTAGTTTCAGAGGAGTAGTCGCTACACGTTTTTACTATATAAATCTATGTAAACAAAGATGTCCGCTAGCGGCCATGTTTAAAGTCGCATTGAAATAAATTTCGACAAGAATCAACATCATGTCATGCTGATCATTTTAGAAAACGTCCCATATCAATATCACTTATAGTTTTCAAGAAGTAGTCGATACAAACTTGTATTTTGAAAATCTATTTTTAGCTGTGGGGGCCATCTTGAATTTTCGGTCGACCTGAAATTTTGCTAGGATCAATTAGATATCAAGAGCAACATTCCTGTGAAGTTTCATGAAAATCCGTTAAGTAGTTTCAGAAGAGTAGTCGCTACAAGTTTTCATTATATAAACAAAGATGGCCACTGGCAGCCATGTTCAACGTCGAATCAAAATAATGTTTGACTCTGATAAGCATCATGTCATGCTGATCAATTTACAAAAAATCCCATATCAATATCACTTATAGTTTTCAAGACGTAGTCGCTACAAACTTCTTTTTTAAAAATCTATTTTTAGCTGTGGCGGCCATCTTGAATTTAATTGCATATATTGTCTAAATATATGTTCAAATAAGTGCCTAGGAAGTTTGAACAAATTCTGTTATTAGGAACTTAACAACAAGAGGTCAATGACCTTGAAGCTCTACTGATTGATTTAGATTTCAGAAAGTAGTCGCTACAAACTTGTTTTTTGAAAATTTAGTTTTAGCCGTGGCGGCCATCTTGAATTTCCGGCCGACCTGAAATTCTGCTAGGATCGATTAGACATTAAGAGCAACATTCCTGTAAAGTTTCATGAAAATCCGCCAAGTAGTTTCAAAGGAGTAGTCGCTACAAGTTTTTACTATATAACTCTATGTAAACAAAGATGGCCACTGGCAGCCATGTTTAACGTTGAATCAAAACAATTTTTGACAAGGACCAACATCATATCATGCTGATCATTTTAAAAAAAGTCCCATATCAATATCACTTATAGATTTCAAGAAGTAGTCGCTACAAACTTGTATTTTGAATTTTTTTTTTAGCCGTGGCGGCCATCTTGAATTTCCGGCCGACCTGAAATTTTACTAGGATCAATTAGACAACAAGAGCAACATTCCTGTGAAGTTTCATGAAAATCCGTCACGTAGTTTCAGAGGAGTAGTCGCTACAAGTTTTCATTATATAACTCTATGTAAACAAAGATGGCCGCTGGCAGCCATGTTTAACGTCGAATCAAAACGATTTTCGACAAGGACTAACATCATGTCATGCTGATCATTTTAGAAAAAGTCCCATATCAATATCACTTATAGTTTTCAAGAAGTAGTCGCTACAAACTTGTTTTTTAAAAACCCATTTTTAGATCTGGTGGCCATCTTGGATTTCACATCAACATGAATATTTGCTAGGATCAACTAGACTTCATGGGCAACATTTCTGTAAAGTTTCATGAAAATCCATTCAGTAGTTTCAGAGGAGTAGTCGCTACAAAAAAAAAGTTTACGGACAGACAGACGGACAGACGGACGCCGCACCACGGCATAAGCTCTGCTGATCTCTGATCAGTAGAGCTAAAAATCTATTTTTAGCTGTGGCGGCCATCTTGAATTTCTGGCCGACCTGAAATTTTGCTTCGATCAATTAGACATTAAGAGCAACATTCCTATAAAGTTTCATGAAAATCCGCCAAGTAGTTTCAACGGAGTAGTCGCTACAAGTTTTACTATATAACTCTATGTAAACAAAGATGGCCGCTGGCAGCCATGTTTAACGTTGAATCATAACAATTTTTGACAAGGACCAACATCATATCATGCTGATCATTTTAGAAAAAGTCCCATATCAATATCACTTATAGTTTTCAAGAAGTAATCGCTACAAACTTGTATTTTGAAAATTAATTTTAGCCGTGGCGGCCATCTTGAATTTCCGGCCGAATTGAATTTCTGTAAAGTTTCATGAAAATCCATTCTGTAGTTTCAGAGGAGTAGTCGCTACAAAAAAAAGTTTACGGGCAGACAGACGGACGACGGACGCCGCACCACGGCATAAGCTCTGCTGATCTCTGATCAGTCGAGCTAAAAAAAACTATAGAAAATGTCTAAGTACATCATTCCTGCACAGTTTCATGAAAATCCATTCATTAGTTTCAGAGTAGTAGTACAAAATTGCTGGTGATAATAAGACTTGGATTTCTAACCGACATGAATTTTACTTAGAGAGACAACTAGTGTTCAAGAGAAACATTCCTGTAAAGTTTAAACTAGAAAGGTGTTCCATGGAACACTTGTGTCGCCTGCCGTGTGCTTAGTTCAGCAAGTAGAATCTAACTATAAAGTTTGAAGACGGGTGGTGCAATCCTTCATGAATTATGGAGCTTTTTTTTTTTGAAAATGGGCTTAAATCTGCATTGGATAATTGATAAGGAAACTGTATAAAGTTTCATGACCTTATGTCACTAATTTGCCAAGTTATGAGCCAGATTAGGTTGCCGGATAGTTTTATGAAAAGGGGAATAACTCTGCCAATGTGAGAGTCAGAGTTATTGGACATATAATACATAACGACATTCCTTTGGTTAAGATGAAGATGTGTGTGAAGTTTCGTAAACATAGGTCAAATACTTTTCAGTTATGGCCAATTATGAGCTTGGTTAGGTTGCAGGCTACCAAACTTTACCAGACTGTTAATACCTCTGACAGACATTATAAACGACAGACAAAGTGATCCTTAAGTGTCTGCCATTCTAAGCAGGCGTCACAAAAAGTGTGCAATAGTTTCAGAGGAATAATAGCCACAAAAGCGTCTTTTGTAAATATATTTTTAGCTGTGGTGGCCATCTTGGATTTCCAATCAATCTGAATTTTCCCTATGACCAACTACTAACATGAGAAATATTCCTGTAAAGTTTCAAGAAAATCCATCCAGTAGTTGCAAAACACATCAGACATCAATCACATTCATCCTTTTACGAATGAAATATATATTAAATCAAGATTCAGAAAATAAATTGTTATAATGAAGTGATATATTTAAGATACAAAACAATAAAGGCTAGACTTAATAAATGAACAAGAGCACCGTCTAGGCATATACGCCCGTCACTGGCACGATTAAGTTCCAGCTTAAACCTTTTTCGAAGGGAAATAATTAAAATATATGAACCAGAGAGTTATGGGCATTTATCAGATGTATTCCTTGGATCATGCTGAAGAGTTATATAAAGTTTCATTGATGCAGACCTTATACTTTGGAAGTTATTACATGTATAAGCACAATCAGAACTCAGATAAAAGTTAACGGAAAGATGCCACAACATCCTTCAGGGTGTATAAACAAAAGTATGCAATAGATTCAGAGGAATATTAGCCACAACATTATCTTTTGTGAATCTATTTTTAGCTGTGGTGGCCATCTTGGATTTCCAATCAACCTGATTTTACCTACGACCAAGAAAATAGAATTCATCAAGTAGTTACAAAATACATCAGTCACATTTATCCTTCTACGAAATGTTCTGAATGAAATATACAAGACCTAGAAAATATATTTTAATTGTTATAAGGGAAGTAATATATACTACTCAAAATTTGCTCAGGATCACTATTATTCTTCTATATAATTTTATTAGAAATTAATTCACAACAACGATATTAATTTCATTGATACTTCAACAATTCCACAATTTGAATCAAGTCATCAAGTCATGTGTTCACATGACCATACACTGCCCTAAATAATTTCATGTAAAATAGAAATAATGCTATTTATTTCAGCAAGAAATTTACACAGCAAAAAAGTGATCCTTAGCAAATTCTGAGTAGTATATTTACCAAGATATTACATAATACAGGCTACACTTAATAAATGAAATAATATAATTCTCGAGAACTCGTATTTACCAAGAGCTAAAGCATCTAGAACATGCACATTACCTGGATTAAGGTCATACAAGATGGCAGACTTGATCAGCAGTTTCTTCTGCTTCATCTTGTCACATGATGGACTGGACTGGTGTTGGGAATAATCCCACGTTGCCGGTCCCGTTCTACTTCTGTGATGACCCGGCATGTGTCTTGTAAATGATTCGTAAGACAAATCTGGAGAAAATCTGCCTGCCGAATCACCGCTAGACTGTCCAAGTCTCGTCTCATTTCTTCTATTCAAAGCTCCTTCCCATATGGTCTGCTCCCTTCTTTCGGTCCTAGCTCCGTCATTAGATTTTTCCAAGTGATGATATTCAACATCAGTTAACCTTGGGGAGCTTGCATAAATAGGAGATGTGCTTGCATCTATCATGATTGCTCTATGCATTCTGGGATTGTCAACATCTAGTACTTTTTCACTTAAATATCTTGCAAGTTTGCTGGGTGCGTTGTCTTATTTTGTCCATGTAATCTTCTGTTGAAGATATGCCCTGTTTGTTGGAATATCCAGTCTGTGAGTTGCTCCTGTGTTTATACCACATTCGGTCATCTTGGTAACCTCTTGACCTCCCATACTCGTTTGATGAGTCACTACAGACAGAGGTATCACTAAGGGTAGAATCTGTCCTCTTGTATTTGTTTTGCTGGAAATTGTTTGTTGCAAATCTTGAATTACCAGAGATTTCTCTACTTCTTGATGCCTGCCCTGGACCATATAGATCCGAGGCCTCAGAGGAATTGCTAACATCGCCTTGTCTGTACTTGCGGGGGTCGTTTATACAGTTGTCAAATCTTTTAGGACTATTGGAACCGTTTCTAGACCGACTAGAAAGGGATAAACCTCCGGATCTCTGCGACAGGTGTTGTGAAGTACTATTTGTTCCATGTCGTCTATAATCCACTGGAGACTCGTTTCTAGGTAGAGATGAACTGCTTCCAACAGCTTCATACTTGTAACTGTAAGGGCTGTCACATGAATGACTTGATGTATGACTTCTAAACTTATCTGTGTCATGATACGAGCGAGTATTGCTTCCATAATGTTTGTAGTCGACTGGAAGTCTAGCTTTTCCTACAGGCGATTTGTGCCCATCCTTTTCATATCTGGAACTGTTTGAGCTGTCTCGGGAACTAGCAGATACTGATCTGCTTTCATGTGTTTTCAATGAGTGATGTAAATCTGAATATCGTGGTTTGACATTTGTTTGCAAGGACCCAGCATCACTTTCAGGGTTAGCCGTCGGTCGTTTGTATGATCAGTCCTTCCTCCAGTCATCTGAACTCTCACTCCGAGTTGCATACTTGGCCCAGCGGGATCGTTCTGTACACGGAGTCCTGACTGGCCTTTTTTTGGTTTTGGATTGATTTTTAGATTTTTTAAATGATGACTGAGATGAGCAGAGAGTTGTTGAAGTAGAACTTGAAGATGATCTGGATGAAGAGCTTACTGAACTTTCAGATGATCTTGACCCTGGAGGGGAACTTGATGATGTTGAAGATGAGCTGGAAGACAATTGTGAAGAACTAGAGGATGGTCTCGATACTCTGTTTGATCTAAAAGTAGGTCTCCCTCTAAATGCTCTGGTTGCATCTATCCCTTTTGGTTGATTGAGAACATTGCTGTTGTTGCAGGGTTTGTTGGGGTCACTGGAATCAATGCTGGTTCTGCTTTCTTGATCACTATCCAAGCCTTGTTTGATATACACTCTGCAGGACTGAGGTTTTCTTCCAACTCGTGGTCTGTATAAGGAGCCTTTAGAATCGGAGTCTGATGATCCCCCTGAGAGTACCTTCCGAAGCATCACTAGCGCTGAATTACTTATCCTTGGTTTTTGTTTCTTTTGTGCAAGCCTGCTGATTCCTGGCCGTCTATTGAGTTGACAAGGAATTATTCCTGGTTGTTTATTATGTGCATGACCACTAATTATATGACAAAGATCTTTTCCATGGTTTTCATCCAGTGCACCAACATAAAATGGTGCTTGCTCCTCTCCTCTCTGTTCGGGGGAACCAATAGCTTCCTGCACAGACAGTCCACCACTGCTTGTTTTCATAACCGGTTCATGGCATATTCGTTGTTTCAAATCTGATGTACTGATCATTGTTCCAGTGAGCTCGTCTTGAAAGTTACTACTTTCTTTGATAGCTATCAGTTGCTTCTCAATTAATTCAGTATTGATTCTTTTGTGCATATTTTGGGCATCCTTGTTCCACACAGCGGGACTGGTTTGGGCAACTGGTGCTTTTGTACTAACACCTGAACATCTATTTACTACACCACTGCTTACAGGCAACATTTCTCGACTATCGCGGGTGTTATAGCGTTTCCAAATTGGACCGACAGCTCTTGATGCATTATTTCCATATAATCTTTTTAATTTTTTCCATTGTTTCTGTGCCACACCTTGAGGAAATCCAAGCGTGCTGCTTTTATTATTTTCTGAATATCTTGTTTGATTTTTATACATTCCTGAGCAAACGTTTTCCCCAACCAATGCATCTTTTTTAAATGTGTTCATTTTAAAGCACACAATGCCTCTTTTCTGTAGATCTTCTAAACCAAGCTTTGGTTTGACATGAGGCTTTTGTTTAGAGAATGGTTTTGTGCAAGGATTTGCTTTGACTTGTGGTTATGCATTAAAGATTTCCTCTGTGTAAGGTTTTGGATGAAACTTGTGTTCAGAGAACTGTTTTGTGCAAGGTTTTGGCTGAGCAACATTTCCTCTTAAACAGACGATTCCCCTCTTTTTCATTTCTTCTAAACTAAAGCTGCGCGTATTTGGTTCTTTTTGTTGATGTAAAACTGTTGAGGCTGGTTTCAACTCAGAAACATCAGCAAGGTTTTCTCCAAATATCCTCTGCACATTTATTGTAACACATTCTAGTGCTGTGTGGATCTCTTCACTTGTCTTTTCAGTGCAAGCTTCGTTCTGTATTGGGTCTGGTATGGAAGTTGGACTTGTCCTCCCAGTGATCGACTCCGTACTCACAGACCCATCTTCAGTCCATTTACACTTGGAAAATATTTCTTCAATTGATGTTTGTAAATCAACACATGTACTATCTGATGAATGATCTTCACCATAAATCTCTGTCTTTATTTGTATTATAGAATCTGTACATGTTGATGTTTCTGCCATGGGACTGTTCTCAGAACTGGACCTGTTTGATGCCATTTCAAAATCAACTCCCTCCCTAACAGAACCGAAAGTATCCACTAGCAAGTGTCCAGATGAAGATTTTGGTTTCTTCCTCTGCAGAACCATCATTGCTACTGTCATCATACACAGAAGACAGCAGAGATAAGGAATTTGGTGTTCCAGAATACACATTTTCCAAGATCTTTATTCCAGCATGGTCTTGATTGGGAACTGACAATACAGAGTCCTGTGATAAATCTTCAGTAAAACTCGTTGCAGTTTTTTCTGAACCACTGGAATGAATGCTTTCATTTGTTGAATGTTTGGGAATCCCCTCATTCCTGTGTTCAGAACATGTCTCTCTAGTAGATACATGTGCCAGGTTATTGCTTTGGAAATTGCTTTTTAAGTTGTGTCCAATACTGACATTGTTTTTACTAGCCTGTGCTTGTACTATACCAACTGGAAATCTTGAGGTCTTCAATAAACTTGCAAACGATTCAGTTTTCTTTTCCATCAGAGTATGTTCACCCTGAATTGAATTTGTTAATGTTTTTGTCTTTGTTTTTAATCTACCCAACACATCTTCTTTACTTCCTGAGTAATGCATTGGTTCTCTTTTAACCGTTCCTTCATTGTAACAGCAAGCCGATAGTTTCAAAGGCGACAAGTTTCTTTCTTTTTTGATATTTCTGTAATCAATCACAGGCCTAGTTTTTACAGAGGTAGGAGGGTCTTGCTCATGTTCATGTTTTATTGAACTAATCGCATCATTCCATATGGCTTTGTTCCATTCCCAATCAAATTTCAGTGGTTGCATATCTGGCTCATCAGCTGTTTCGTGTTGCTGACATGCTCTTATTTGTGCATCTCTTTCAGATTTAATAGAGTTTAGATGTTTTCCATTCCAGATAATGTCTCCAGCAATTTTTTCTTGTGGACCAAAACAAACGCGTCCACTCCCCTTAGTATTCATACTGCCTTCATCAGTATGCAAATCACTGAAAACATGAGTGTTTGGAACAATTGTGCTTACTTCTTTTAGCTTTGCATGATTAGTTTCAACAGTTACAGTGTGATTAGTGGTCTGCCCCCACTCACAACTCTCAGTATGACGTGTTGGGAGTTTATCAGTGTGTTGAAGATGTAGAGTCATTCCTGACAGATGAATTGGTTTGTCAACTGCTTCTGTTTCACATTCATTGTTCTGCAGTACTGGTGTGTCACCTGCTTCTGTTTCAAATTCATTGTTCTGCTGAATTGGTTTGTCAACTGCTTCTGTTTCAAATGTATCGTTCTTCTGAACTGGTCTGTCACCTGCTTCTGTTTCACATTCATTGTTCTGCTGAATTGGTTTGTAAACTGTTTCTGGTTTATATTCATTGTTCTGCTGAATTAGTTTGTCACCTGCTTCTGTTTCACATTCATTGTTCTGCCGAATTGGTTTGTCAACTGGTTCTGTTTCACATTCATTGTTCTGCTGAATTAGTTTGTCAACTGGTTCTGTTTCACATTCACTGTTCTGCTGAACTGGTTCTGTTTCACATTCATTGTTCTGCTGAATTGGTTCGTCAATTGCTTCTGTTTTAAATTCATTGTTCTGCTGAACTAGTTTGTCACCTGCTTCTGTTTCACATTCATTGTTTTCCTTTTGAACTAGTCTGTCAACTGCTTCTGTTTCATATTCATTGTTCTCCTGTCGAATTGGTTTGTCAGCTGTTTCTAGTTCATATTCATTGTTTTCCTTTTGAACTGGTTTGTCAACTGCTTCTGTTTCATATTCATTGTTCTCCTGCTGCACTAGTCTGTCAACTGCTTCTGTTTCATATTCATCGGTCTCCTGTGGAACTGGTTTGTCAGCTGTTTCTAGTTCATATTAAATTATCTGTTGCATTGGCTGGGCAACTTCTGTTTCACATTCATTGATATTTTGCATTTCCTCAGATACTTCTTTGTAAAACTGTGCCATTTCCTCTTCAAGGCAATCTGAATCTTTAGTATTAGTAGACAAATTAAACTTTTTACTGTACACACTTTCACACAATTGTTTTAATGTGCAAGGATTTGTTCTAATCATTTCATATTCGTTCCCCGTGTCATTCATGTTGTCTTCGTTTCTAGGACTTCTATGAATAATATTCTCAGTAAGAGTCGTTTCATTTCTGACCTCAGCTGCATGGTTCATCTGTGCTTCATATACATCTGCAATGGACCACTGATTTTCATCTCCCTTTGCACTAGACGTCTGATTTACATCTCCCTCTGCATTGGACCACTGATTTTCATCTCCCTTTGCACTGGACGTCTGATTTACATCTCCCTCTGCATTGGACCACTGATTTTCATCACCCCCTTCACTGGACCACTGATTTTCATCTACCTCTATATTAGAGCACTGATTTTCATCACCATCTTCTATTTTAACAACACTGCTTCCTAAACCCGGTGAAATCTCGAGCTTAGAATCTTCAGCATTCTCTGCTGAATAGTCTTCATCACTTACAACCAATGTTAATGATTTGCGTAAGCAAAAATTTCTATCTTTTGCCATAAAATGATTATCTGATTTTTCAGGAATTGCCATATGTTTATTGATGGAGTTTGTACGCATATCTTTCAATGTTGAAATACTGTTAACCAAATCTTGCTCTTCAACAATGTCACACTGAGATTTCCTTGTCAGCACATGACTATGATCTTTTGTCGTCCTTTCTGTTGTATAATTTGTTTTCGTTTCAATATATTTTGAAGGCTCACTTTCAGACATCTCTTCTGTATGGTGTTTTGTTACAGATTTGTCTTCACAAGCTTCTCTTAGTCTGGAAAGGAAACTGCCAACTGAATTCAAGTATGATACAGAGTTGCTGTCATATTTTTCTTCTTTTACAAAACACTGATTCATTTGTCTGCCACCTGCCAGCAAAATGGCAGCATTTTCATATTCACTTTCTGCTTCTAGGTTTCCATCTGCCTGGAGTACATCATCAACAGGGTTAGAAGTAGTTGTTGTAACAGCAGCAATAAGTGGAATATCTTTATTGATAAAGTTTCTACAAATATCTTTCAATGTTGAAATATTTCTGTTCGAATCTTGATCCTCAACATTGTCACACAGAGCTTTCCTAGTCGACAAGTTACTATGATCTATATCTGTCTTTTCTATTGTTGAGAATGTTTCTTCTCCTGCCTTTGCTTCGATAATACTTTCAGATTCATTTTCAAACAACTCTTTGTAAAAGTGCATCATTTCTGCGCTAAGATCGGGGATTATGTAGTCTTCTTTATGGTGTTTTGCTACAGAATTTTCTTCATGAGTTTCTCTCAGTCTGGACAGGAAACTGCCAATGGAGTTCAATTGTGATACTGAGTGACCGTCACATTTTTGATCTTCCACTAAACATGGATTCTGTAGTTTGTCACCATCTAGAGAGGTGTCAGCTGTTTATTTTTACTTGCTGCATTTGCCTTTAGAACTTCATCTGCAGGGTGTACATCTTGCAAATCTGACAGTGGTGCAGGGATACTAGTGACCACAACAGATGTAGATATGTGTGAGCTCTGTTCCCCCAAACACCAGGGTCTTTTCTTCAAAGTCTCTCTTTCACGCATGTCTTTCAATGACACCGGATTTATCAGTTTGGGTGATGGATCTTTTGGTAATGGAATTTCATGTACTGGAATGTCGAAAACACCAGACTCGTTTTTAGATTTTTTCCTTTTATCTTTTCTTTCAATTTCCACAAGCCTTTCAAAAGGTTGATTTTTATTTTCCTGGGTCAAAACAAAGTATGTATCGGGGCTTTGTCTGTCCTGTAGAAAAGGAGCCATATTATCACCCGATATCATCCAAGGGCAAATGCCTGCTGTCTGACTTCCAGACGAGAAGGGGTCCACATACTGCAGAGATGGACTCTCGGATAACACAGGCGACTGATATTGAGGCACAGAAGTAGTGAAACTGGAGTTTCCACCATTCACCACATAATCCATCAGCCTAGGCGAGTATAGCCTTGGACCCGTGGTTGCGGAGTAAATCCTTGGAGCAGTGCCAGATAAGTTAAGCCTTGTATCTGTGCCAGTAGGGTAGAACCTTGGACCCGTGCCCGGTGGGTAGAGATTTGAACCTGCGCCCGGTGGGTAGTTACTTGGACCTGTGCCAGGTGGGTAGAGACTTGAGCACGTGATTGGTGGGTTAAGCCTCGGATCTGTGGGAAAGTATGGTCTCATATGTGGATGAAAAATTGCTGGCCGAGGTTGAAAGAATGGAGAATGGTGCATCATATAGGAAGGAGATGACAAAACTCTTGAGAAATACTGATTTGGATGACTGAATTGTATGGGGCTGGTGTATGGTGAAATCAGAATGGGACTGGCTCTACACTGTTCATGCGACTGCTGTGTGGTAGCACCTGCTTCAGCAACCAAATTCTCCTGAAGGGTTGGTCCTGCTACGGTAGTTAATTTACCAGCCAAACTAGGTGAATTAATGGCATAATGCTGCAGGTTTGGCAGACTTCCACTCATACAATAAGGAGTGCTTATATTAGAACCCGCACTGCTCAAATTTGGCGACATTTGTTGAAATAAACCTGAAAGGTGCTCAGTTCTGAATTCTTCAACCTGCAGCCTAGCAGAGGGAGTAGAAACACACGAAACTACAGCTGTATGTCCAGGTAGTGAATTTTCACACATAAGCCCTTCCATAGATTCAATGTTCTTTGCTTGTACTTCAGACGTGCTTCTATAGTCTTTTGATGCATACGAATAAAACTGATATTTCCCCAACAGACGTCTTTGCAATGCCATCCTTACCTTCTGTAATACCGAAAGAAGATTCAGTTGCTGTAAGTGTACATGTATTTGATTCTTGGTCTTGGTCATGATCTTCAGATGGGGCACCCTCCTGTGAATCTGAGTTACAATATCTAGCCAACAAACCTTGTGTTTCTGGTAAATGTGGCAGGTTACTCGTTGAGTTATCAATTCTGTCATTCTCTGTTCTAAAGCAATCAACATCGTTGACTTGTTGGTCAGACTGATGGGTTGGATCACCTTGTATACAGGTGTCGTTTTCAGGTGCAATTCTATTTTCCTTGGACTCCTGGGACAACTGCTTCCTCGTGTCTATTGAATTCACACGGCTCTCTGTTTTGATCACATCATTTACCATTTCGACATTACGAGCGTCACAAAACAAGCTACTATTGTGTGCATGGCTTATATTTTTAAAAGATGCAGTATTCCACTCAGTGTAAGCAGCTACTTCAGAATTTTCTATATCGAATGCTTTTCCAAAAGGTTTGCTTTCACTGCCGATTGTAGAGCAGGAAGAAACATTGGTTTG